>VXBB01022858.1:82304-209408 GCA_013399915.1 Illadopsis cleaveri
GGGGCCCGGCGGCGGCGGGCGAGCTGCCGGCCACCAGCACCCCGCGGCGCAGCCCCACCAGCACCCCGCCGAGAAGGACGGCAGGGACAAGGGCTGCTGCGCCGCGCTGCTCCAGCACAAGACCCCCCAGGCCATCGGCAAAGGCGTCCTGAGCCGGAGAGCGGAGTAAGTGCGAAGGGAGAAAAGGGGAGCGCAGGGGTGGCAGCGGGGAGCGGGAGGGCATCGGGCTCTCTCCGAGCCCGCATCCAGCGGGGAACTGGGTTATACCCCACTGCAGCCTCTCAAGGAGGGAGAGGCAGCGTGTGGGTGGGTGAGGAATCCCTCCCTCGATGCGTTCTCGGGGAGAGCAGGCAGAGTGCAAAGAGGAGCCAGGATGCTGCTTCCAAGATGCATCAGCCTCCCGGTTCACCGCGCTCATTCCTGTGGACAAGTGTCTGTAAGCCGTTTGGAGCCCCTCGGGCAGCTCACCCGCGGTGCTCGCACACGGCATCGTGCCCTCATTGTCTGTCAGAAATAAGTATGTCCGTGATCGACGGTGAGTGCGGTTTAGCCCAGGCACGGAAAAGCCTCGCAAAACACAGAAGCGTTGTGTTGGCTTCTGCTTGCCTTAAGTTCCTGGTATCTGTCAAAAAAACCCCATCATCCTTGGAGTGAGCTGGGGTTTTCCTGCCCTCACTGATGTAAGGGGTGCATTATATTTCTCGTGATGTGATAGGTTCATAGAGATACAGATGCTGTACTTAGATACTGAAATGTATTGTGTGTGCATGAATTTATAGTAAACAAGGATGAGCATTCCAGCACTATAGGTGGTGGAAAGGGCTACTACTGACGAGTGACATTCTCTTGGATTATGTATTCAGTATATGCCATCAGTTCATCAGCTGGTAATTACAGCTGCAGTCAGTATTGTAATTTCTTTTGTTTAGGCACTTGGAAAGCAGGGGGATATTTTCTGGTTGAAAGCCAGAGTTAGTAAAGTTAGAAGGAGAAGGAGCATAGTTTCTGCTGTGGCTTCTTTTAGATAAGAAAGAAACTATTATAAGTCATAAAACTAGATCAAATGTCTTTCCTAGAATTGTCCCTATTGTCTTGATTATAGTGATGTCAAAACAATTGAAGTGCACAACACACAAGTACATATGAAGCACACAAACGAAGTACACAAGCCTCAAACATCTTCCTTGTCTCTTGACAATTTAAATAAAGGGATCCATCTCTCTCATGTTTGTTTTGAATACACAAGCAGAACTACAACATGGAGCTGGATTTTTCACTGGTGTAAGTAGAGTTATACCACTTCATAACAGCTCAGCATCTATCATGTGATTCTGTGAAAATCAGTGAAGATATTGCTATTGAAAGGAATGCTATTAAAGGAATAGGTACGGACAAGCCATGCTTGAATCCCAAAAAACATATGCTTGCTTCTAAAATACTGCACCGTAAGACTCAATTTTGCAATCACAACTTAGAGGAAGTGAGTGGGCTCCTCAGAGTATTAATGCAGGTAGTAAGCCTTTGCAGGATCTGGCTCTTATTCATCATGGAATAGCTGGAGTTCAAAAAAAGAAGTGGGGCCAGATCCTGAACTCATGCCAGTTGGTGTAAATCCAGAATGGCATGGTTTGAATCCCTCAAGTCAAACCAGTAAGAAACCCAAATAAAAATGCATAATCAACCACATTGTTTTTTCCGGAGTGACTCCCTGCAGCGAAGGCTCTGTAAGAAACATCATCTCGGCAAGGGCTTTCCTTGCTTCTGCACAGAGTTTCTAACATACGTCATTACACACACTGAAGAATCAATTTCTGTGCATAAGCCTAAATACTTCCTCCTTATCTGAGCTCTTTTTGCAGTGGGGTTTGACTGGGGGAAGAATCATAGGGTTTTTTCCTTCATGCCAAAATGCACAAAGAGAAGTGAATTAAGGAAGGAGCTGATTGGTGGTTTATCATATCTTTCTATTTCAGATAGATAGAAGGTTGGATGGAACCTTTTCTGTGGAAAGTCAGGGCTGCTGCTGGAGATAACAGGGCAATCTCTGCAGCGTTCTTCGCTCAGGAAGATTAAAATAGACTGATTCTGTTTCCTTCTATAGCTTAAGCAAATCAAAATCTTTCTATAGAAAAGGAAATATGAGAGATGCCAGTCTACATTTCTCACTCCTGCAGGTTCTTTTTTCCCCCCACTGATTGTATATACCGAGTTTCATACTCTCTTGTCTCTGACTGCTAGAGGGAAATCAAAGGGACTGCAAAGTCTAACTTAAAGGCAGCTTGGATGGTGGGTGATGAGTCTTTCACCACCTATTGACAGGATGCCCAAAACATGATTCAACTCACCAACCTGCGAGTTGTATTTTTGCTTTTGTGTGACAGCAGGGGACATATATGTTAATACCTGTACAGACCAGGTATCTGCTCTCTCTTCCTTCCTCCCTTGCCCCCATGTCCAAACATATTTTTCCCTGTTATAAACTCTGAAATTCAATGTCATCTATTTTTTTTCTTAGCCAAGAGTGGAGGATTGACTGTTCATTACAGAAAATGGCCACTCTAAACAGAACAAAAAGGATAATTTAGCGTGTTGGGATACAGTGGCTAAAAGGAGAGGTTAAAGCAGCACCCAGGCAATGCCCTGTTGTCTCTGCCCAGTAATGGAATTTCCTCTGCCCTCCAAAACAGGAGATTCTGGCAGGATGTTTAAGCATGGACTTGTGCTGGTCCTTCTCACC
Organism: Illadopsis cleaveri; assembly: GCA_013399915.1. NCBI lineage: Eukaryota > Metazoa > Chordata > Aves > Passeriformes > Timaliidae > Illadopsis > Illadopsis cleaveri. Next base: position 85,042 of record VXBB01022858.1, read on the forward strand.
TCAGACATAGCCCAGGGATTTTGCTCATTTTGAGTCAGGTTTGAGAGTTTTTTTGCAGCCCAGCTTACCTCAGGTTCCAGACAGAAGTGAAGACCTGAGCTTTTGGACACATGTGACTATTCAGTCTTCTGCAAGGGATATCTTCTGCAACAGAAGCATCTCTCTTATTTTAAGGAAAACTTCAATCTTATTTTTGTTGTTGGATTTGTAAAAACTGACAACTTTTTCTTCTTTAAAAAAAAAACCCCAAACAAACAAACAAGCAAACAAAAAACAACAACCCAAACAAACCCTACATTTTAAAAGGGAAAAAACCCAAGCCTGTCTCTGGAAATGGAATTCCTGACCTATGCAGAGGCTTAGGTTGCTGCATGTCTTTGTGTGGGAAAGGTGGTACTCAGCTTACCTACGAAAGGAGAGGAGGAAAAGGAGAAAGATTTTTGCAGAGATTTTCAGCAAGAATTAGGCTGATTATTATTCCACAGCATCTGTCTCTTTCTACCTAGGAGGCTATTGCATAAGCACCTCACAGCTTTAAAAACAAAAAAATAAGGTCATTCATCATGGAATGTTTTGCTTCAAAAATACAGGTTGCCAAATTAGCATAGCTCAGATCACCCTTACTAGGCAGCCTCTTGTCTTAAGGGACCATTGCAAAGTGTCAGCAAATCCTGCGAGTATAAATTTTCCATCCCTTCTTTATCAGAATACAACCTTCTTTGCCAATCCCTACTACCCTTCCTTGAGTAAATGAAATGATCTGAAAATGCCACAGGGTTGAATTTACCAGATTAAGTCTAAATGACCCAAATCCTGCTGGTTTTTATCAGAGAAACTCTCAGTAGGAGCTGTCTATGGAAGGACTTCCGATTCTGAGCCCAGGCATTAGCAGGAAAACCCACTCTGATAAATACAATTAGAATAATAGCTAATAATCTGTTATACTTCCTTCCATCAAAAGACATGGCTGCAATTCACAAACATTCTGTATTAAAGTGGCATTAAAGTCTTCTTTTAACCATGTCATCAATAGTGAAAAGAAGACACAGAAACAGTATTTGTCTAGCACGACATAATGGATCTAAGTATTGTCTTTAAATTATTAGCCTGTGTTTGCTCTACAAGATAACTTCTCATGCAAACAAACTCCATGAAGTCTTAGAAGAATTTTTCTAAAATCACATTTTCCCAGAGATCTTAAAACTTATTTTGGATTTGCATTGGACTGAAATCTATACTATTTTATTTTGTACTGGTTTAGGTTAGAATTTTTTATCCTAGTAAAGAGGTGAGTTTTAAAAGATGATGTTAACATCATTAACAGTTGCTCTTGTGTTCTGAGACTGCTGGTTTTTTGTTAATTTCAAAAGCTCAATTATGTAACTTTAAAATGAAGATATTGCATATGCAGAGGTACTGTTTTCCATAATTTTTTTTTTAACTATGCGTTGATGTTCTATTCTATGGATTATCTCCAGGGTAAAGGTATTAGAAAAAATCCTACTGATTTCAGTGGGAGCTAACAACAACTGTAAATATTATGGTTTACCGTGAACATATATTGCTATATGTGCACACTGCACCAGCACAAAAAAAAGGTCCAGGAATTAGGAAAAAAAGATCAGAACAATTTTGAATGGCTCGTGTACCCCACATATCCACTCCTTTCACTTTGGGCACACAAGGAATGCTACTTTTGCCCTCTTCTTTCAGTCTCTCAGATTTCCTCCAGCATATTTCAAGGTTTAACTCCCTTGAGCTTTCCCACACCAGAAATAGTTGCATTGGTGCTGCCCTGGGTTCTGCAAATCCCTGCTAGCAATGCAATGCATTCTGATGCAATGTCTCAGCATCAGAAGTTATTTGGAGTCGAGTGCTGTAAGTGGGTTTCAAATGACAGAGGTCTGCACTGGCACAGCTTCACAGGCTAAAGTCCTGCTTAGATGATTTTGGCTTAAAGAGCATACTGAGAGGAAAATAGAACGTAGACTCTCCTTGACTACATTTAATTTAAAGACATATCCATACTGCTTCCATTGCAATCAGCTAAGACGTACTTTATAACACACACCTGCATTGTACCTACAGCAGGGCCTGTAAAATCCCGGGCAGAGGAGCATCGAGTCAGTGATTCACGGCAATATTTAAGAAATAATACATGAAGTGAGAGATGCAAAAAGACATCTTAGGAAGAGTTCAGGATGAAGTTCTAGGTGTAAAATTGCTGAGTAAGGACAGCCCAAGGACTTCCTCCCACAGGGATAAGACTTCACTAGGATGCTGTACAAAGTCCCAGCCAGAGCAATACAGTGTCAAGGCTGAAATTTATATTGTGGGAAATCTCCCTTGTGGGATGGGAGCATCAGGAAGTAATATCAAGGAAGGAATTTTTGTGAAACAATGTCTAGCAGTGCTTTGCACAGACACCTCCTCTCTATCTGTGTCCTGAGTCCAGTTAGAGCAGTACCTGGAATAGCAAAGACTTGTCATCATTTAGCAAGAGGAGCTGGGGCCTGAAAACAACAGCAAAAAGCCAAAATTTAAAATACTTAAATAAGAAGGGATGCAAATGCACTATTTTGGGTTTTTTTTTAAATAAGATGGTGATATTTTTATGTCACTCTGCTGTATGTTCTGTTGCAACCAGGCTGCTCTTCTGTGGTGGCAAGGGTACCTTTCTTCCATATGCTTTGTATCAACCCATTTGCTGTCACTTCCCAAGGAGATCCAAGGTAACACTTCTCTGTGAGAAATCTTTAGGACCAGTGGACTCACATGGCAACACTGTTAGCATTCAAAATTATACACACATGGCTGCTTGGAAAGGTATTAAGGGAAAAATGTCCCAGCTGAGTTGGTGTTAACAATGTCCTTGAGAAATTCTGTAAGGGCCTCAATGCCAGGTGACTCTTGGGCTGGCTGTCCCACTCTTCACAGCAATTGGCACTTCCATATCCTTCATTAAATGATGTGCACAGGAATATAGAGTTTAGGCATGGTTCAGGCAGTTTATGCATGCAGCAGGTGGCTACTTATATGAGGTAGACTGTACACATTCCCACCAATGGCATATTTGAACTTATTTACACTTTTAGTCAGAATAAATCAGAGAAATCTCACCTCAGGATGCTCATGATAGTCCTTAGATAGTGCCAGAACAGAGCCTGTCAGCTGGAATGTGGGTTTTCTATTAATTATGGCATATACTTACTCATTAAAAAAAAAGTTCATGTGATAAAATGATGTGCACTTCTGCAAGCAAAAATACCTCTACACAAATATATATATTAGACTGTAGAAATTTCTCAGCTGTATTTTTTTCCTTTTCCCTTGGAATGCAGCTTGAAACAGGAAAAAAGAGCTACTGCCTGTCTTCTATAATCTTTCTGTACATAGAGTTTATTCATCTTCTGCTTTCCTGTTATTTTCCCTATAAATGCCATTTTAGGTTGCTTGTTTTCTTCTTTCTTTCCTAGTTCACCAGTGGTTTACTTCTCTTTTCCAGTCTCAGTTATGAAACCTTTTGTTTTTCTCTCTTAGGAAAACATTATATAAAGCCAGAAATAATTCTCTGTTTAAGAGACAGGAAATATTTTATTCGGTTTAAAATTACTTGTAGCCTGTGCTTATTGCTTGGTCCACATTCCATGGAACCACATAAAAGCAAATAAGAAAAAAAGAAAAGCGTCATTGATAAAGACAGAGTCTGAAATGTGACCGTTTTCTCTTTTTTCCTAGTTTTTAAACATATAGATATATATTCCCTTTTGTCCCCTCAAAGACATGTACTTTGAAACAACCTAGTATTATTCTTGTATTCATCTATTCTGGAATATGTAAATTCATTTAGTTAAGCTCTAGGTGAGAAAATGAGAGTCTTGACTGTTGGATTTGTTCTGCCCAATGGCTCCGTTTAATATCTCAGTTCAAGCATTGGACTAGCAGTCTTAAAATCAAACTTTAATGCCTCCTAAATTTATTTTTAACAGACTTGTGATGGTGGACTGACCCTTTCATCTCTGTGTATTTTAAGATCTGTGACAAAGCAGTTGGAGATCTATTGTTATAGACAGGAGTGGGCAGGTAGATCAGGAACTATCCTTTTTCTAAATTCCAGCATAGGAAGCAGCCTAAAGCTCCTGTCCTTGCTTGCAATGTGTACTGCAAGGCAATATGTATATTTGCACATAAAAAAGAGAATGTATTTGCATGAGCATTTGTCTGCAGAAGTGTCTCAGAGCCAAGCTGAAACAGCACCTAGTTTCTGTGCTTTTTACATACAGAAAAGCAAATCATCTGCTGGAGGAAATCAGTGCATCTTTACTGACGTCAGTACAGCCATGACAATTTACATCACCTGAGGATCTGTACCAGATTTTGTGTATCTGTCCTCACACGCAAATACACATCCCTCCACTGGTGTAAATGAGTGCTGATAATAGCAGCAGAGAGCAATGCATAGAGATAACAGTGAACAATGAGAAAACCATTAAGCAGCATTCTCATTCTTCCTGTAATAGGTTTGAGATGTTCTCTTATGGTATTTTAATATAAGATGGTAGGAGTTTTGTTGCTTCAGGGTTATAAAGATATATTTGCTCTTTTGATAATGATTTTTTTTCTTTTCTATGTGCTGTGTATGCATAGCCCGCTTCTCACACAGGTATGATTGTATTATTTTTTTAATGGTTTTTGCTAAGATTATGCTCATTGCTCAGCTCTTATTTTCATGTGGTCTGAAGTTACGCTTTCTGAGAGAGATAGAACTGGATCAATATCTTCCATGATTACTCACATCTAAGAGAGAACATTTTGATAAAATTGAAGTGATTTTAAATACAAAATTAAAAATGGAAAATCTTATTATTCCTGCCCTCTTCTAGCTGAAAACAAGGTGATCTGTGATCTGCAGAACTAATGAAGCTTTGCTTCCAAAAGATTTGTGCCACAGTTACATTTTCTGATACCTAACAAGATGTGAGTTCTGATCTAAGCTTCTCCTGGCATTGAGGCTTTTATAACATCTCGCTCCAACATGGAGACTTCTCTGTGGAGAAATGGCTCAGCAGCCTTTTACTCATAGGAGAACCTACAAAGTTCTCTCTGTTACACCCTGCCAGCTACTTTTATGGAACTTGCTAGAGGATAGTATCTCTGAAATCACTGTGACTGACTCAAACTTGGTTGAAACTCTCTGTGGGATTTGCAGTTACAAAGCAGAAACCAACATAGACACATACACACAGAGAGAAAGAGAGACACACACGCATAGGAGGAAAAAAGGAAAATATTATATGATCACAGAAATCACATTTTTCTTAGGAATCCAGGGAATAAAGACCAAGTCCTAGATGTTTTATTGAATCAATGTACATCAGAATGGCTGAACAGTCCACTCCAAATCTGTGACTTTGTCTTGGAACTGGTGTCCTGTTTTCAATAGCTGCTTAAAAGTCTTGGAATCTTAAAGTTATGAAGAATCTGAGAATTACTGTAGAAATTCAGCACACACAGAGGTAGAGGTATACCACTGGCAAATGGAGTCTGTTGCTCCTCCTGGCTTTGCATATGAAGTTGGTGGATCATCTTGTTCCACCTGCCAACGTTTGCATGGGCATGGGCTGCTGCTGAGGCAGTTACTGCTAGAGAGTTTGTATTTGCCGAAGCTCACTAAAGCATCTATGTAATTCTCAAGAGAAGTAGAAAATTGGCACTGAAAGTATTATAGATCTTAAGAAGGCTTGGGATTTTCCTCATGTTTTGCTGTACTTTGGACATTTCTTCAAATTCTGACCTTTCTATTAAAATTCAGGACATTGCTATCAATCTGTTTGCCATGTTGCTTTCAACACACTCCTCTGAAGTGGTTCACATTATCCTGCTCCAGTGTGAAAATTGCTCTAACACTGTTTCTTCTTCAACCTCAACATCCAGCATCTTGGTACTGCAGTGCCTGGGTGGACCCTGCCTCCATGGAGCATCCTTGGATCTGTCTCCTGGAGGAGTGTTGTTTGGCCCTAAGGTACTTCACAGACTTTTTAACTGATAGCATTTTTGAAAAGAGAGGCTATCTCTCCATATTTATAGAGATTATTTCCTTTCTTTTTATCTCAGTTATGGAATTGAACTCATCCCTCTTTTCTTGATTCTCACCGCCCCCCCACACTGCCCCTGTGAGGAATCCTGATTCTGCCTCTTTTAGGCAGTTCAGCTCTGCAGTCATTTCAGAATTCTCACAGATGTCTTTAATTTGCTGGGTTTTAATTTGCAGATCCATTCCCTGTAGGGCACCACTAAATTGCCTGTGTCTGCCTAGGTACACACACGGCCCCCTTCACCACTGTAACTGAGTATCTGGATTTGTCCTGATATCCATGGGCACTGGACCACTAACCTTCATCTGAACTAGCAGGGAATCTGAGGAATCTCCTACCTTTGCTCTGAGGATTCACTGATTCCCATGCCAAAGACCTCTCTTCAGGTAACTTTCTTCTATAATGTTCTGGGCTAATAAATCTATATCCAAACTTCTGAAGTAACTAGACTGCATGGCTCAGTAACTCATGCTATTTTACAATCTAGGTAGGCCTAAGAGCCAGATTCTGTCACCACTTAAATGCAAACCTGTGTGGCTGAATTCACTTAACTAGGTGGCTTCAAATTGGAAGAGACATGAGAAAACATCACACACATCCTCTGATGTTACAGATCTTCTTGATCTGACTTCCATCCCACCACTGGAACTAGTCAGAGTTAGTTCTGCATACTGTTAGATTCTCTGCATACGTGCCATGACATTCATTTGGGATGGCACAGCCAAGTGCTGTAATGCTTCCCCCAAGAATTCTTTATTACTCATATGGGAACTGTGATCCCCATGTTAGCTTTAGGAACATTCATTGCTGTTCCCTTGTTTCTGCTCAGAAAGGGGTGAGTTCCTCCTTTTTGTTAAACTGAATACAGAAATATTTTCCTGACTAGACCTGCTCTGACTGAAACTATTAAACCACCTTTATTACTTCATTTACCATGGCTAGTAGTACCATAGTCATGCATACAAGTTGATAGGGAGTACCAGATTATATCCTTGTAGGATGAAAAGTGTTGGCAAAGAGTTTGAGTCTCAGATGCTTAAAGGTATTTAGCCTTCCAAAAATGAAAGAAAGAATCTACCAGTTTTTATGGCAGGGATCAGGCTTTAACCAAACTGTTTGCTTTCAGCAAGTTATTTTACAGGCAGGCAGAAGAAAGGAAGTACTGTGACAGGGGAAGAGGAGAAGAAGAGGATGGAGAGGCATTTACAGTGTGTCTCTACTCTCTGCTAAGGGCAACCCTTAGGCTGGCTTTAAGTCTATATTAAGTCAGTCTTCAAATCCCAAGCCCGGAAGCGCAGCTGGAGCGTTGTCTCAGGAGTACATCCCAGTGGGGTGCACATCTGCATGCTCCCAGAAGCCCCTGCAGTGCTCAGAAATGGGATATGCCATAATTTGGGCTTCAGCAGAGGTTATCTGTGCAGGAGATGAGGTGGTGGAAGAGTGGACAGCAGTGGGGAGGAGTTACAAGGGTAAGGGGAGAGGACCCAGTGAAACTGTAGAATGCAGGAGGGCCAGGAGCCCCAGCAGAGGCTCCTGTGAAGTTTCTGAATGCATGGTTCATTTACATGTGCCACTGTAATGATGCTTTGGCATAGCTGGAGTAGGGAAGGAATGATGGGTTTATGTTCTATTTTGATGAAGCCTCTCACTCAGGAGAAATTAATAGTAAACAGCAAACACTGAACATTATCCTTAACAGATCCCAACTGGTTGTAGTCCAGTAGGCCACTCCAAGGCATAAGGAAGGAGCCCACTAGTGTATGCCCAGAGTTCATGTGACTAGTTCTCATCACTGTGGGGTGAGAGGTTTATCAGATCTCATAAAGCAATGAAGTTTAATCTGGTTGGGCAATGCTTGGGGGATCTCCAAGGAATACCCAGAATGGTAGGAGAGGACAGTGGAGTATGTCTGCAGATAGCACAATTTTTGGGATGTCTCTGCTTGCCATTAATACCTCTGATTTTCAGGTTAAATGTTGGGGGTCCCTTCACAGGATACACACACGCACAGAACAAAGGTGTTATCCCTGTTCACATGCCAGAGTAAATTCATCCTCACATACCTCTCACTGTTTTTCTCATTGACAACAGGCCTCCTTCTTCATTGTCTTCATCTTATGAAGTTTTCTTTTGTGTGATGTAGGTTTGAGATGCTGACAAATCCCCACTAAGCAATTTACATCCTGCTACCTCAAGCACAAATAGTAATATAAAATAAAATTAATCAAAGCCCATTTTTCTGCTGCAGTTTTTTACTTCATTGCAGTCTGCTATGGCCAACTTTCAGATCTAACACCAGAAACACTTGCATTTAAGAGATGAGCACAAATACACATTAATGTTACATTTTAAAGTGCTTTAGGAAGTAATGCACTCATTCATGAGTGGAATATTGCTAGTAAATGTCCCTACCAATATCTAAAAGTGCATCAAGTAGCAAGCATGTAAGCTTTTCCTCTAGTATACCTCTAACCATGGCAAGATCTTGTGGCAGGGTGAATAACAGAAATACCAGGCAAATGTAAGTAATAATAATAACAATAACAATAATAATAATAATATTAATAATGTCTCTTCTGCATTACTGTCTAGCAGTAGACCCTTCAGTCCTTACAATGGCAATTCTCATTTGACAGGAGGGGATGAAGACATGGAAAATGTTTTGCTTGAGTTCACCCAACCAGTCAAAGCTGAGAGTAAAACCTGTGTCCCAGGGCTCTGATCTGTCAAGTAGGTACAGTGCCTTAAAAGATAGAGACAAATGGGACAAGAAGCGTTAAATGTTATGAGGTCACTTCTATGGCATAAATAATATTGCTCTAAATCATGAAATCTGATTTACTCCCTAGACAGCTTGATATCAGAAATAATTTTGGCCAACTAAAGATCTGTAATTTGGCCAAAAATCCTTAACAGACATTCATGATCAGTGTCAGTTATGTACACTAGAAAGATCGAGCAGTGGAGGCTGGAAACAAAAGTGAATGTTGAATTTGAGGAGGAACTGAGGCACCTGGTTTCAGGTTGGCAGGGCTGTGAATGTGTATTTCATGCAAGTCCAGCTAGGTTTCTTGCAGCAATGAACCTTTTATGAATTGCACAGAATGATAAGGGGTAGAGAAAAAAGGTAGGTTAAGAATCTGCCGTGTGCTGTTTCAGTCTGCTTTGATGGCAGAAAGCTCAGCAAGCACATGGAAAACACCAGAAGTATTTCTCTCATGGAAGCCAAAGGAAAAGCCTCTTACAGAGGCAGGCACTGCATGCAGCCTGGGGAAGCAAAAAGTAATTATCACACAGAGAAGTGCACGTTAGTAAGTTGACAGAATACCTTCTTCAAAAAACACTGCCTAGCCTGGCAAGACACAGTTTCCTCTTCCCACTGCTGTGTTTCCCCTCTCCCTGTTCTCCTATTAAGTACAGAGCCATAGAGGGGTCTGCAGCCTTGTCCCCTCGTCCCCGGGACAATCACAGCAGTACATGCAATCACCAAATCATCCAGACAAAGTCTTGCGCTGTCAGATCTTTCCTGCCTCACCTAAAGAGAGCTCTTGTATGCTGGATATGTCTGGCCTAATTGGATTCTGGGCTGAATTTTAATGTTCAGTAATAAGAAAAGCATTTGTGTTTTCCCATGCCTCCTGGTTGTGGTACAGGGTTTGATGGTAACAAGTTTCATTAGCTTTTACCCAGGGACATCACTTTGAAATGGATCCTCCATCCTGCCTGGTTTTCCATTCTGTACTGGGGCTGACCCAGTGGTCCACAGATCCAAGTGCTCTGTGGCACACTCTGGTGCATGGATGAGAGTGGGAACACTCCGGGAATTCTTACAGAACTTTGTACCACAGTCAATGGGTGTATTCAGTGCAGACCCAGGCTGCATTTGTTAACAGCAGAGTTGGCAAGGGAGGTCTGGTACAAGGGCAAGAATGCCTTTAGGATGTGAATGTGCCTTGGATGTTTATGGAATTTCTTTCTCTTATCAGCAAGGGGTTATTTGTCTTAGCTACTTTCTCCTCTCAGCTTGTACTGTAGGAGGATACTGATTTCCTCAATTTGAAAAGACTTAGGATCTTGGAGTATCATGATCTCACTCTCTCTTCATTATCTTCTAGCTCTATTTTTTTTATTTCTTTATTCTGGTGTTATTTGCTGCTGCTTTGAATTCCCTGAGGTGAACACTAACTGGAGACACAATTAGTAACCGTTCCCTGGGGATCCAGTGTGGCACTAGTTGGAGATATTTCACAAAAAAGAGTCAAAATATGACCAATTTAATGACATTTCTCTATTACTAATCCTTCTGTTAAAGTCACAAAGAAAAGTTAGGACCTGAGTGCCTCCTTTAAGCACAATGGCAGTACAGTGGCATTTGCAAAGATAGCAAGAATGATACTGGCCTTCAGGAAAAGACCTTAGAACCCCACTCCAAACTTCACTGGCTTCTTCCAGACAGCACCTCCTGTTTATTCATACTGAGCTTACCTTTGTTCCTCTTCCTCACTTGCAATTTTAATCTCTCTTTGCCTCAAAGCTCCTACAGCTCTGCTTTGAGAGCTGAGTGTGAGAGCTACACTGTAGTGGCCAAGTTTGAGTACAGCAGTGCTGAGAACAAGGCTGTGAGGAAGGGTTCTGCTGTGCAGTTCCCAGACAGCTCTTGGGAGGACAAGGAGCATGGCATGCCAGCATGTACTGAACAGTAGGATAGGTAGGATGAAGTGGTATGTGGGTGATACACCTGTATCCTTACTAGAATATGTCTTAATTTCCCTCTAGATACACATCTCTGGCAGGCAAGTGAAGTCTGAAGGAATGAAGGATTCAAAAGTACATAAACATATACAGTCACTCACTATTGTCTATGAATTGCCTAAGTGAGATGTGCTTCATGTCACCTCTACTCAGTTTTTATAGCTGGTGACTTACATGGGTTTCAGAAACACACTGAATTACCAAAATCATCAGTAAGGAAATATGGAAGGGAATATCTGCCCAATGTTTTTTTAAAAGAACTTCACATTTAATTGTTTTATTTAGTGGTGCAGTGATGACCATAGAAAAAAGTCAGCTCTTTTGACCTGTGTTTTCTGCTTTAAAGAGTGAGTGAGCACATTCTGAACCTGGGACTAAAAATGCCCCAGAGATAGCTTAGGAGAAAGTCTGAGTAAGCAAAAAAGGAAGTCATGCTACAAGAATGAAAAACTAAGTAGAATATTCTAAGCAAGAGGAGTCAAGATTGGGAAACTTCTGAAAGAGCACAAAAAACCACAGGTGGTAGCTCTCAGTAGGCAAGCAAAATGCAGACTGAAGCAGGCAAAATGCTGTCTACCTGTCACCCAGTTCCTTCCCTACGCCGAAACAAAGAGCTGCAGTTACATGTGCTACTCAAATCAAGCACAGCCTTCCTCAGTATCAACCTTCAGACCACTGTCTGTGGAGCTAAATGATTCCTCTTTAAGGAAAAGTTTTTCACTGTTTTAGACACCCTCTTGCCTCTCCATTCCTGAGCTGTTGTAGCACATAGTGTGGCAGGTGCTATGGAATGAGCAGCAGCCATGGCTTTGCTTTGGCACAAACTTCAGAGATGTATTTATCAATACTAACGCTGCAATGGAGGATGGTCCTATTTAAACAGAAATAGTAGATTTTGTCTACTACCACTACCCTCTGCTAGCTGGGGAGATCTACAGCAGTCTGACCATGGAGTGGCTACCATCCCAGTAGGCTACCATGTGATTAAGATAAACTTAAGTGTGCTTAATGGTGTTTGTCTGCCCTTTATGAGGGTATTTCTGTGGGTGACAAATCCAAGTTTGCTCAGCAGAGATGCTGTGAAAGTCCAGAAATGCGTTTGTGAGGTTGGAGTTGCTGAGCAGAATTAAGATGAATGCAAGAGGTCTGCATTTTAAGGTACTGCAGGTGAGAAGAAGCTGCAGAGCTGCACAGAGGAAACCTGCCTGCACTCTGCTTGCCACAGACAGTTGCTATTAATCTTTTGCTTCCCCAAGTGCTGATATTCATATAAATTATGAAGGAAAAAGAGAAGTTCCTCAAATGAAGAGGGAAAGGCTCTGTAGCTTTGTATTTATGGACTTAAATTAAAGAGAACGTTATAGGGATCTGGAAAAGCGACATCTCCATTTTATCCTGCCTGTCACGATGATGTGTGCAAGCATTGGCTGATTACTTGTTACTGACCCCTCCCTTTCCCTTGTCCTCTGTAAAGTTCTGTTTCTCAGGGGTCCTTCTCACTGAACAGTTTAGGCTGTTCTTTGTACTTACAGCCTTGTGGTCCCTACTAGCACCAAGCCAGAAATCACCTCATTTGCTGACAGGTATTCTAGTTAATAATAGCAAGTCCATCCACTGAGGATATTCCTGGCCTGCTTTGCAAGATGGGAATGCTGTTTCAATGGCACAATGCTGCCATACATGTGTGGATGCTTGCACTCATTTCTGTACCTGCAGGTTGCACCCAGTGTATGCACCCCTGAGAACTTGGGATGTCCCACAATGCTGGCCAAGGTGTATTTATAATAGTGGAAAGACCATGACAATTCCATAGCTGGCTGAAAATCTCCTGGGTAGAAAGCCTTGCTGAATTTCCATGCACAGGAAATTCTACACTACAGAATTCTGTGTGTGTATTACTGTTTGGGGATTTGACTATGAAGAGTCTGAACCAATTTTCTCAATCAGTCTTTTGATGATGTTGTTTTAATTATTAATTACATAAGGACAGGTTTTCAAGAAAAGATAGATGAAGCGATCTCCCAAATAGCACTCAAACTAGTCTCCAAAATAAAGATTTTCCATCAAATAAACTACAGACCTGAAAAGAAAATTACTCCTATACTTTGACTGTTTCCAGTGTCTTCCAGATGCTTAGTGTGACACTCCTGTTCTGATACCTTGGCACAAATGGAGAGTAACCATGGAAGACAATGAAGCCATCAACAGGCAGAAGTGAGAAGAGAGCAGGGGCCCTGCAGGCAATAGGTTCAGATTTAACTAAACTTTTAGTAGCTGGATTGAGTAGTTAATAGCAAAAGTTATTTCAGCCTTGGTAGAAGTACAGGCTGCACTGCTAACTGAAAAACAGATCTTGAATAAGCAAACAACAAGAAGGGTAGCATTGTACCAGAAAAGGCTGTTGTCTGTATGGGAGCAATTAGCTGTAGTAATGGACATGGCATGGGCCCCAATGCCACAGCAGATTTTGCTGCACTGATGCAGATCTCAAGGTTCATGCCCATCCTGGTTCTACCACAAGTGAGACAAAGACACATGGGTAAATATTTTTTTACTTTTAACTTGTGTTTTAACTTTTAGCCCCAACAGATTTTTATTTTCTAAACAGGATAAGTATGAAGTCTTTGTTACCCTATTTCCTCCCCTTTTTTTCATTCAGTGAAGAACACTGGAGAATCACAAATATGTCACACTTCTTTCCTTCCACACTCCAGTATTTAAAAAAAAAAACCTCAAAGAGACTCACCATCAAGACCCTCACAAAATGGAATGTAAGTTTCCCTGCCTTTATCCCTCTTCCCCTACTTCTTCCCTGACACACACTGCTGAGAACAAGCACCCCATGTTCCTTTCAGTAAGGATCTGATACAAAAGAAGGTATGTTTGAATAAAAAACCGTGAGAGGAAAGGAGATATGCAATTAAAAATACAGTGTCATATGAAGGCATCCTTTATAAATGCTAAAGAAGCAAAAAGCAAAACACTTTATTATACTTTGCATTTCCCTGCAAAGTATTTAGAGGGACACAGGAGAGCAACAGTCAGTCTGCTGTAACGCATGCATACTTAATCAGTTGCCTCTGTTTTGCCTCCTCCTGTAACAGACTGAAGGCTTGAGACAGACAGCAAGCCTTCCCAGGGAGACATAATGAGAACATTGATAGAAGAACTTGTTAAGAAAAATGAGTTTTAGAAGAGTGCTTTATGTAAAGGATCTAGTAATCACCCCAGCCCCAATGCTGCCTGACAACAGTGGTTTTTATGAAGTTAAACACCAGAATGCTGCATGGCCCTCTCCTTTAGAAGGCTGGCTTAATTAAACAAAGCAAAGCAAAACAATGAACAGCTGGAAGGAGGAGATGAGGTAGTAGATAATGCTATCAACTGCTACATTTCAGAGGCACATGCCATCTGGGAGCCACAAAGCTGCAGCACATTGTGCAACATGAGACTTAAGTCATCCAAAGTTTCTGCTCCCGCATCAGATGGACTTACTGCTTTGCCTGTTGAGCAGGCCCTTCTTAGATCCAGCACTGCTGTTTTGAGGAGAGCTACAGATGAGGTGGCAAATTTCCCATTCTCAAATGTGTGGGTTTTGCTTGATCCCAGAGGTTCACAGCTACCTCACAGCTTATGGAATTTCAAATGGAGCACATTAGTGGAGAAGCCTCCGGATTTCTCTTTGAGATGATGCAACCTCCAGATGCATTTGATTTTCAGTTTGGTAATATTGTACGATTTAATTTTTTTCTTTCTTCTTGACTGTATTCTCCACTTCCTTCCATTATTAACAATTCTTCATCTTACCTTTCATTGGCATACTCCTTGGATTGATGTAACAGCCCTAACTTTATTAGTTCTCAAGACAGAATTAGGATGCCCAAACCCCATTTTAACACTCCCCATCCACCTCTGGTACTTCCATTACACCGTTTCTTTCCTTTTTTTTGTTTTGCTCCGTGAACGTTTTTCTTCCTATGAATCTGCCATTGGTCAAAACCATCACACAGCTAGAAAGACAGAGGAATTTGATTTCATCTGAGGTCAAACAGTAAATGTAAGTGTCATTCCCTTGATCTTTTTGAGAAGCAGAGGCTGCCACAGTCTTTCCAAACCATTAGAAGCAAGAGAAAGGCTGAGGAAGGTGAACAAAATGCTGGCATCTCCTAATTTTGTCCTGACATTTGGAGCTCTCAGTATCAGCTGTAAAAAAGTCATTGGTTCTAGTTCCTTGAAGACAAAAGAAGCCATGCTGTAGATGTCTAGTGACAAAAATCCACAGCACTTTTATTCTGTGTGCACTGGAGGCAGCAAAACAAACCCTTTCCAACAAACTTGGTGCCTCCAGCAAAGGAGCAAAAGAACAGAAGCCAGAACTACAAAATGTCACAGAAAGAGAGCAAAAGAAAGCAACAATATTACACAAGTCTTAATTACTGTAAAAATAAAATGCAATAGCTAAAACTGAATGACCCTGGAAAGCAAGCCAAGCTGTCCAACGGAGAGAGTGAGGATTAAAAAACACAGATAAGGTGAGGAGCAGTGATGAAGAATGCAACAAATGCTTTGGGTTTAGAATCTCAGTAAACAAACAAAGGCACAGACTTACATGTGTATAATCAAACTAATCCCTCCCCAACTGTAACACCTCAGCAGCCCATAATTAAGGAACCTGTGTATTCCTAGGCATCCACAGAATTTTGTTCAGGGCACTTTGCACATGAAAAGATCAACCTGTTGAGTCGGACTTAGATGGTCTGCATCTTTCATACCTACATATAGACTGTGAAATTTTGAGTAGTATATAAAAGAGAAAAACCCCAACCCTAAAAAGATTCAAAACACCATTACTCCTTCTCCACTTGCTAACATCTTGTTGGCACCTCCTGGCCTCAGCTGGGGTCTAGCTGCTAAAAGTTGGGTCAGTCTAGTTGCAGACATACCTTCAGAGGTTTAAGAGTTCAGCTGTGGATTATGGAGAAGAAGGTGATAAGAAAGGTCACAAATAATTGTCTTCCCCATTTTATGGATCATGGCAGAAAATTTCAGGCTATGACACTGAAACATTGAGTGAAGAACATCAAAGAATATCCTTGCAACCTCTAATATCTTATCCATTCCAGCTAGCCACTGTTAGATTTCCATAATCGGTGTAATATGGAGCTGTACACAGATGTGAAAGTTCAATTCACCCAATATTTAATATTCCTGAGGAAGATCAGGCATGCATTTCCTTTCTTCATGGCCCTCAGCAGTACCCAGCCCCACAGGTCATCCCCAAAGCATCCCTTTGACACAACCAGGCAACACCACCTACTCCAAGCATGCTCTCAAAGGTGCCCATGACCATTTCAATGGATTCTTCTTCTCTTCCTATATGACCCCAGATCTATGGTCTGCTAGAGGCTTTGGTTTGCACTTCACAGAAGCTCTTACACAGTAGTGCAATTAAATTTCCATGTGTTCCCAATAGTTGTGTGAACTTTATCAGGGCAATTCTTGGCATTCCTAGCTTGCACTGAAGCACTAGCTGAAGCAGTTAAGAAATCCTCTCCCTCTATATCCCACCTTAACAATGTTTTTTAGAAGCACTATTCCCCTTAGAAAAAAGAGTTTGTGAATTAAGGAGTTCAGAGTATATGTAATTGGAAACAGTTCTGTCAAATAATGGCTGTAGACTGGAATTCCTCTCTTGCCCTGAGGGACATAGTACTTTTTTTTTCCAACCCAGAATAATATGAATTTCCATTTACAGAATCCTTTTCCTTTCTGAGCACTCAGACTGACCATTATTTGCCACTGAGACACAGCTGCATCTGGGACAGAAGGCAGCAGTTCCCTGCAATCAGAATTGCCATTTATTCCACAAAATCTGTTGTACAGGTGTTGGGCTGGCGAACTGAGACCAGGCTGTTACTGGTGCCCCGGTGATTTTTGTTAACCAAATGGAGTTTGACAGAAGACTCCAAGTTTAGACACACAAGCATGGAACAACAATAACAACAATAAAAATCCATTTAGTCTTACCAGGAGTTCAAGTGGCTTCAACATTCTGTTTTGCTGGGGGCACTGAGCTTTACAGCACTATGCCGTGGCTCAGGTGCAGTGGTGCCTCAGAAGGAAGGGTACCACTTACTGCAGCATCCCCTTCAGTTTTTGTTGGGAGTCTTCAATCCAGCTGCATGCCCAGAGTAATGCACTTATAACAGCCAAGGAAGCTTCTTCACCTGTGGGCCCACTGCATGTTGCTAAACAGACCTTTCCAACTCGGTAAAGGAGGTCTAACAACTGCAGTAAAAACTTGTTGCTGTCTGCTTTGGACTCACCCCGAATACAACCTTGCTGTGAATTTTGTCATTCTAAACACAAGGATCTCACTCCAGTTCTTTCCAAGGGAGAGGAGCATGCCTTTGAATGTGGCAAGGACACAACACAAGTAATGCCCAGTCTTATACCTAAAACATTTCTAAGTGCCAGTCTTGAACTAGCTGAGCCTCATTCTGTGCCTGGTTCCACGTTTTTTTCTTATATAAGGCTCCTCATGCTGCAGTTTCCACTGGTGAAAGGAAACAAAGCTATCAAACACAAATGAAAGTGTAATTTCCCTTTTTCTAATCCAGTCAGCTGCAACAACAGTCAGAAGTGCAGAAAGGCTGGTGCAAAGTGATGAAAATCACACAGAAGCTTATGGAGGTCTAAAAGCAGTAGAATGGCACACTATAGTGGGAGCTCACAAAATCCAGCCTGTACACTTGCTTTAGGACAGTGAAATAATTTTAAGGAAACCAGACATCTTTCAAGGAATGTTGGTTTCTGAGGATGTGCTGCAGTCATGTGTGGTATCTTTAGTTTATGTGCAATCTACAGTCAAACAGGGCAGCTCTTATTTCCTATCCAAAATGGCTTACTGATCTGAGCATTTATTTGCAAAGAGAGTTCTGTTCAAAGAAAAGAAACTGTCTTCTCAGGGGCTCATGGTGGTGCAGCACATCTCAGATTTGGAATCTGAACAGCAGTGTTCCCATCTGCTCTGAATGACTTTAAAAGGCTCAATCTTCCAAAGTCACCAGGACATTTCAGGTGCTCCGTTTTCACTAACACTCATGCAAAAAGAGTAGTCAGGTCTTCCCAGTATTACTTAAATCCTTAAATAATCTTCCAGTATATTTTGCAAGAGAAAGTGTTTAGATATTCCGGACTCAAAGCTCCTCCTCACACACCTTGGCAGCATACTGACTGCCAGATCCCACCTAAGAGATTGGTAGGCATCAGTGGCACTCTCTCTATTTTTCTCTCCCCACTACCTGCCTCATAAAGCACTTAGAGGATTAATGGGAGTATTTTAAAAGTTGCCTGTATTTCTTATTCCAGTCAGCTGCTCTACCTTAATTTTATGAAATATGTTAGTAGTGCCACAGAGGACAAGGTAGCTTCACTGCTTTTCTTTGACCAGCTATGTCCCTCACAGTGGTTGAAGACTCAAGATACTCAAGTTTAGAATCCAGGCATTAATTTTTATCTCTTTCATGTCTTCTCCAGCTATCAGGTTTCTAACACCTCCCGCTCCCTAATACAAATGCAGTCACATTTGTACCCTTGGTCACCACTACTGTGTGAGGTGGTGAGACCGTGTTATGCCCCAGATCAGTGAATAGTTTTCCAATGTCTTTCCTATATCTACAGCATGGGAACAGACATCAGAACGCCACAGATGGGATGGGTGCAGGAGAGGAGGTGAGTGTCTTCACAGGCAGTTCTGAACTGTACTAACACCCTTTTACAGGAAAGTAGACTTCATTTCTCAGGTGAAGTTCAGCCACTCTAAGCAAAGCTGGATCATGCTGCTAAATGAGGGAGAAAACACTGCACTCAGTCCATGATGATGGGATTGTGCTACCAGAATAACAGCATCCAGTGGCTAGTCTCCAAGACGATAAGTTAGAATTCAGAATCCCTTTCTACTGAGCACAAGCATAAATTCTTGTAATCTCCCTCTGGCAACATTTGAGAATATTTATGAACACT
Organism: Illadopsis cleaveri; assembly: GCA_013399915.1. Taxonomy (NCBI): domain Eukaryota; kingdom Metazoa; phylum Chordata; class Aves; order Passeriformes; family Timaliidae; genus Illadopsis; species Illadopsis cleaveri. The sequence continues at coordinate 103,914 of VXBB01022858.1, forward strand.
AAAACTGGCTAAGAAACCACCCACACATTTTCAATGTATGATAAGGTCTCATGAGAACCTATATCTTTCAATAAAATGTGATGCTTTAGAATCAGCAAACTGGTTTTTGTTCCTAGATTGTTCATTAGAAGGTCATTAAAAAAAGTTAACCAACATTTAAAAGTCTTTTAGTGTTCCTTTTGAGCCAAACAAGCACTTCTTGTCAGGAGGTTGTTTGGATTCTAGCAATTTTTGACTAGTTGTTGCTTAAAGAATTGTCATTTAGACAAAAGCCTGAATACTTTGACTTCTTTTGCTTCACCCAGAAGTGATATGGGTCATGGCATCTTTGGAGCAAGCTGTCAGAAAGCAACTCAACAATTTTGCCTCTAATTGGACCCATTAACAGAGCAAGGAAAGTTCTTACTCATTATTCCAAGAATGCCTTTTGAAAGAGGATTAGTGGAGTATTCAAGTGTGCCAGTACTCCTCAACTCTGAAAGCTCCTCCATTGATACCAAGCAGCAAGATTAGTCTGCAGGAGGAGGGAGCCTGCACAGCACTGCTGTGGTGGTGTTCAGCATGGGTGACATAAGTTGCAATGGGGTGAAAACTCATAGCTATGCCATGTGAGCAAGCACAGTTATAGCAACTCCTACTGGCAGGCTCAGCAGAAGAATTCCCAGCTGCAAAAGCTAGCAAATTCCTCAAACTTAAAACCAAAGACAAGGCAAAATGCTAGAACAACATCGAAGGAGGGAAAAAGGTTTCCATTCTATGTGCATAGTACAGCCTGTTGCTTTTGTGTTCCATCCTCTTACTGTGAGTTACACATAAAGGAATATGTGGTGGGATCAAGCACAGAAGAGGATAAACCTCACTATTTGAGGGTTGTATTTTGTTTATGTGAGTTGTTTTATAAGGAGAAAATGTCTCAAGTGCTTATGTGGAAATTTGTTGGTATTTGTTCCTGTTGGCTGGCTGAAATTTCCATTTTGCTAGCTCTCCATTTTATTTTTCCCTTTGCTTGCAGTAGCTTTTAGTGAGAATCACCTAGTAAAAGAGATTTGGTGTTGCCTGTTAGGGCATGCTGCAACTTTTCAGTTTGATCATTTTATTATATCAACCCAAATTAAGTATATTACTTATGCTGCACTTCCTGCCTCTTGAGATACTTTCTGCCTGAATGGAAGTAGGCAAGGTGTGAGGACTCAAAGCATGTTGATGCATGCCTTGGAAAAGGTAACGTTTTTAATGATCCCATGAAATAGAACCAAGTTCTAGACAAACCCTTTATCTCTGGTTTTCCTTGAGTGTATGTGCCATCTGCTTTTTGCAGTATAGTAGAATAGATGGAGAATGTTTGGTTTAAGTAAACCTGGAAACTGGAGGAAATAATCCTAATGACGCCTATACATTGTCACAGAGATCCTCTTTTATCTCAATCAGGAAAAGGTTCTTTCTCCATAAGAAGACATCAGGGACTCCTCTACTCTCAATCTACAAGCAGATGTTTAGCTTCGTGCTGCTCTGCCCATTTGAGTGCTGCTGCAAGATTTCCATGAGCTTTAGGGGTGATTCCAACAGAAAGGTATTGCTTGGTGTGCTGAGGAATCACTGGAGGTTGTCACTGCATTATTGAGGTTCTGTGCTGTCTTCTGGAAAGGAGGAGCCTGGTTAAAAGTCAGTGAAGCTGGCTGTTAGCAATAACAGCAACACAGGTCTGCTTCATTCCTGTTCCTGTGGTTTATTAGTGAGGTGAACCATTTCATTCTAGTTCATTTTGTGTCACCTTTGCTACTTGCAATGAATGGCTCGCTTTGCTCAGCCTGTAAGCCCAGGTTTACACTGCTCAGGTTCAAGGCCTTTCAATGGTTATGCGAGCTCACTTGCTATCCCAGTGACAGGTTACATAGCATCTGCAGCCCTGTCAGAGCAAGGATAATGCTTAATCCACACAGACACAGCATAATGCTTTTGAGACAGACATACTCTGCTTGGACTACAGTTTAGGTTATGTAGTACAGCACCAGGTCTCAGATGCCATTCTCGTCACAGAGCCACCTAGTTCTGTTCCCTGTGCCAACTATCCAGTAAAGGAACTTACTTTAGGGAGACCTTTAGGGTAGGGGAGCTACTGGGCAGAAGTGAATTGCACTCTGTTCTATGGGAATAAACTCTATGTTTCTTCCTTATTTAAAGAGTCTTTTTGGTCTGCAAAGTATCACAAATCAGGGCAGGGGAAGGAGTATGGGAGAGCTAGATTTGACAACTACAGGCTTTAGCAATTAAGTGTAGGTTGTTTCTGTCTTTTAATCAGCACACAGCTTTTTCACCCCTTGACTTGTTTAACTCTTTGTGCTGGTTTCTTTCTGTCCTGTGAGATTAATTCTGTTGGCTCCTGTTCAATATGGTGTTAAGTGCCTACTTAATCCTTTGCAGTAGTTTAAGTTGCTGAATAGAGAGGAAGCTTGGGCTATTGCTTAGAAACCAGGACTGAGCTGTTAGAATGGTAGGAGCTTTATGCTACAGCCAGGCTTGCCGTGTGACAGTGGGCAAATTGCATTGCTTGGTTTCACTTCAGCATCCCCCTGTGTGCACAGATGAGTGTTACTCACTCCCCTTGCATGGGGTAGCATGAGGTGCCTGCCAGTGGGGTTTGTGGAGGGCTTTGAGAATGCTTTGAAAGATAAACATTGTTGCTGCAGTGAGTGCTAGATGGCTGGACACGTTTGACACCACTCTGTGGAGCAAAGAAACGAGTGGGACTGCTTTGTAACAAAGGGGAGATAGCTTTTGAAACTCAGCTCTATATATAGTTTTAATATATTGTAATTTAGACACAATACAAGGTGCCACAACTTCAGAAATTAGAGTAGGGGCTGAATCAGGCATACATACTAGAACATTTCTAGTGCTGTCCCAAAGCCAGCACTGAGATGTGGAACTTGAGAGCCTCAGATGGAGAGAAGGACATACGATGCTTAACAACCCCATTTTCTCTTTGAGTCAGTTTAGGTGGAGCAGTTTGACTTACAGTTTGGTGAGAGAACTCTCAGGAGGGCAGTTTCAAATTGCTTACACATAATTCCTATTTTTCCAGTGGCTCAAAGCAACAAATATGGGTGACAAAATAACTTCCTCTCCCAACAGGTGGAAGATGGAGCCTGAAAAGAGGCAAGACTGGTAAGGCCAAGCAGAAACAGAGAGAGAGCACTTTGCTAGTCTCTAACAAAGATTGATATTATTCTTGGTATTTTTTATGTTTTGATGATTAGATCTGTAGAGATGTATGACACTCCAAATGCAATGATAAAATTTGCCATGAGAGTACTAAGAAAAAGGTCCAGAGGCTGAAATTCAGATCCAGCTTAGCACTTTTTGCAGTTAAGTTTTTTGGATTTAGAACTCAGAGGGAAGGGGGAGAGAGGGGCATAGGTTCAAGTTCCCCCTGATTCAGAGCAAAGGTTTTCCTCTCCAGCCACTCAGAATTAGGCAGAAGAGGAACACAGCTCATTCAGTCTTCCACATGCCATATGAACAATCGGAAAACCTGTTATGCAGGTCATTTATACAACGATCAGAAGTCTCCTTTTGGCCTCCTGGCACACTCCTGAGAGGATGATGTAAGACAAGATATGAGATAACTAAACATAGAGATCATTCCTACTGCTCTTTTTGTTTCAAGTGGAATTTAGCCCTGCTGAGAAGTTCAGAGTTGACATCACTGAGGTCTGAGATTTCCTGTTTACCTCAGAAAACAAGTATAGCACAGGCTGTGGTGGCTCAGGCTTCCATGGAATGCCTCAGCAAATCATCATCACCCCTCACCCAAAGGGATGCACCACAGGAACATGGGGCTGTGTTCCTGCATCCACCACCGCTTCCCTCTTTCAAAGTGTCTTCAGCCAAAAATCAAAGGTCTTTCCAGACACTCCTAAATAATGTTCCCATCACCCACAAGAGGTCCACTGATCTCAGTGAGGAAGTGGGGCCTGTACTTCTTTTTATTTCCTGAAAGTGAAGTACTCACCACCTGCTACTACCAACTGTGCCTGCTCTCAGCATCAACTTAGTGGGACACAGTAAGTCCAGTAGGACTTTGTAATACTGGCACACAGACTGAAGAGAGATTAAGTGGGAGAGGTGACACCTCTCTTGCTGTTGTTTTAGTCTTTTTGTGGCTCATGCTGGATGAGATTGTTGGTTGGAGCACGGTGTTAGCAACACCGAGGTTACGGGCTCAACCCCCATATGGGCCATTCACTTTAGAGTTGGACTTGATGATCCTTGTGGGTCCCTTCCAACTCAGAGTATTCTATGATCTGGAAATAAATATTATGCATTGTAGATTATATGTGAGCCATGGATTTTTCAGAACCATATGCCTTGCACACATAATCTCTCTCTAAACCCATGCTCAAGAAATATTCAGGATGAAATCATTAGGGGCTCCTAAGATCAAGCTGTCGATTCTGCCACTCACAGTAAAATATTCCCATCTGAGAGTGTTTAGTTACAAATGTAAAAAGATTGAAGACGGAGGACAACATAGGCATTGCTACAAGAGGCTGCTGTGTGAGAAGCCATATTGTTTATTAATTCCCCCACTTGAAATGGCAATAAATGACATTTCTCATGTTACAGACAGAAGGATAAGATCTGTTCATAAGTAAGAAGAGCCTTCATTTGGATGCAGATAGTTAGCATTTGAGTCAGGATAACTCTTAAGAGCTGAATTGGCTAGGATTCACTGCATGAGACTTGAAATCAGATTATATACAAACTCAGTGGAAATACTGTTTTAGTGGGAGCTGGAGGAGATCCCAGATGAATAACAATCAGATTCCCTTTCAACCCTTGCTCTTGGACAGCTGCTTCTTTTGTATGTGCTGGGAAAGATTTAAAAGTTTGGAAACAGTATTCATATGGTGCCTTATCACAATTCTGGGGCATTCTCTGTCCTCACTGCACCAAGGTCCTAGCAGTTTAGTAAGACCAAGGTTTGGCATTCAGGACTGTGATGTTAAAGGATTGTGTATAGCCAGCCAGGGTACATTCTGTTTCAATCAAACCTGTTCTGCCTTGGAAAAACTTAGAGGACAAAGGATGATTAGATGTAGAATCGATGCCTACACAAGCAAGTAGGTGGTCAAAGACACTGTAAGCTTTATTTACCCTTCTCCGGCTGGCATATTGACAGCAGTTACTATAGGTTTCCTCTGAAAAGAATAGGAATTCCGTAGAGGCCTCCAAACTCCTCCCGTATATTCCGTACCTTGACTCGACATTGAGGTCTCGCTGTGTGTCATGGGAAAATTTTCAATCCTCTTCAATCCTTGCAGGTTTTTTGCTAACGAGGAATCTCTCAGTACGTGTATGCTCTCCTTACATTTTATTTATGGGATAACTTCTAATATGGTTTAACCTTTCCTAGAATCTCTGATCCTAGTGAAAAGCCGACTGCTCCAGGCAGCACCTTAACAATGGTGCCTGAAACAAGCAGTGGAGTCATGGCCAACAGTTACACCCCATGGCTGAAGCAGCAAAAAAACCCCTATTTTTTTCTCTACTGATGCCTTTTATACAATTCAGCACTGTTTTGCAAAGAGACTTGAGCTGTCCTATGGCAGTAACAACTAGGAGATCTCAACAAATGCTGAAAAAGTGTGGTCCATTCAAGTGCAGCCTAACCACAAGACTCCAATCTGTAATGCAACCTGTTCAACAAGATGGGAAATTCTGTCTCCATCCAACTGAGAGCGGGTCACTGTTTGGAAGTGAGCATGGGAATAGAATCCAAGTCCTGCTATCACAAGACCTAATGAGACAGTCTTCTATTTAAGTTATTTCAAGAGCATAACTTTGGCAAGGAAGAATATTGCTATTCTAAGACCTTGCAGGTTCCAAAATAACATCCTGCTAGAACATCCCAATGTACTCTTCCACTGAGCCTTGTCTGCGCTGCATCAAAAGTATCAATATGATCTTCACTGCTTTAGTATTCTATTAGTGTAGAGACACAAGAATAAAATTATTATGGCAGTGGTTGTTCCTAGAGATAAAGGAGATGAAGTATCTAGTTATGAGGACATAGAAACAGGGTCTGAAATGTCTTATGTATTACAGCTATTCTGGTAAATTACTTTGAAAAAAAAAAAAGGAGATGGTGGTCTTCAACAAGCCTAAAAGGGTGGGAAAATTTAATTGTTCTGCTCGAGGTATAAAGCCTGATGACCCCAAGCTAAGTGGGAGTATTGATCTGCTGGAGGGTAGGAGGACTCTGCAGAGGGATCTGGACAGGCTGGATCAACAGGCCAAGACCAGTGGTGTGAGGTTCAACAAGGCAGAGTTCTTGCTGGGTCCTCTCCTTGGGTAACAGCAACCCCCTGCAGTGCTACAAGCCAGGGGAAGAGTGGCTGGAAAGCTGCCCATTGGAAAAGGTCCTGAGGGTGCTGGCAGCAGCTGAACATGAGCCAGTGTGTTCCCAGGTGGCCAAGAAGTTTATTTTTTATTAAAAACTTATTTTGATGGGGTTCTTTTTCATGTAAGAGGCTTCACTTGTCTCTTCACAACACCTTTGGTACAGCTCTGGGATCTCTTCACGCACCACACACTTTTTATACCACACAGCTGCTGCCAAAACTGGAACTTCCCCCACCACACAGTTTCCAAGGCTAAACTAGAGTCTAGGCAGAATCAAGATTTCAACAGCTCCAAGTGCTAAGGTAACTACAGATGCAGATACAGCCACTGCTGTTGCCTTTTCCCAAGATGGGAAGTATTGTCAGATCCCAGCAGGCAGGGTCTGGAACCGTCGCTGATGTAGCTTCACAGCTGAAGTGTGAAAGCACAAATAGCACTGCCAGCTTATGCTGAGCCACATGGTGTCAGCTTATGCTATAGCCCTGCTGGCACCAGGGTACAGAAGCAAACTTGTTAAATCTCAGTTGTTAGAGGAGATTGCCCAGGTGTAAAAACTGCAAAGTTCAAAAAGTCTGCATCAGCCATCTTGTTTCAGGAGCAGAAGCATAACCAATCCCACAGCTCCTCACTCTGAATTCTAGTAATTGTTTATGAAACTTTCCTGAAATATCTCTGCACAAATCAGACTCTTGCAATAGAGGAAAATCTTTTATGTTTATGTTTCCAGAACCACACCTTAGACTTATTTTTTCCCTCCAAATACAAAGGCCTCCGGCACACAGTGGGAAGTTTCAAGCTTCATTAAGTAGAGAACAGTCGTGGTTTTTTAAGTGAAATGCTTAGCAAGTTAAGAGTCCCCACAGGGCACAAGTTAGCTGGAATAAGGCACTACAGAGCTAACCAGTTGTACAGATAGACATAAGTAGCTCCTTTAATTCCAGGTGAACTGTACATACAGTTGCAGGTGCAGGTAGTATAGGTTCCCATACTCATCACTGACTGAAGCACTGCTGCTTTGGCCAAGTATATGTATATATCTTTGGCCAGATATATATCTATATCTACATATCTATATATGAGTGTTAGCTGACATTGGTATCTTGTTCTCAGATAGGGCATGGATGAACAATTACTGTATGCAAGGCTAAGAAGGGATGCCTTCTCCATTTTTGTGGTAATTTTTTCCCAGTTTTGCTGCACCAGAAAGAGTATAATATAATCCAGCTCCTGGGACTAAGACTAACCTAAACTGTCATTGTCTTGATAAATTGACTTGACAGAACATTGTATGTCCTACTAGTTATAAATCTCAGGAATTATTGAACAGTTAAGATGGGCAATTTGAACAAATTTCATACATTATCCAAATCTTAGAACACCTCATTAATTCCATCTGTTCTTCTGCAACTTTAGCTAGGTCAGGATTTTATGAAGCTGTGAAATCTCCTCTTAGCTAAAACCCAAGTATTTGTGATGGTCGTGTGCTGAGCATTCAAGTTGTGTCCTCTCCCGCTTGCATTGGTGCCAAATGGTACTTTCTTTCCAGGGCAATTACTTATGCAAATACAGCTGCTCTTGGTGTCAGCCAGCTGCTGTGTCCACAACCAGCCTTGAACACTGCCTGCTTTCCATATGTCAAGGCCCTGGCAGAAACATGGGGGTGTGTGTGGAAGGGAAATGGGCAAATTAAATTTCCTCTGAAGCAGTGGTGACTATTGCTATCTGCCATTAGAGTCAGCTCTGCAACTGGGCCTGCACTTTTCTTCTGCTCTTCTCTTTGCTACAGCAGAAGCAACTCAGCTCTCCATCATTAGGGAACAGCACCATTTAGCCTTGGGTATACCAGCAAGCAACCTGTGTCCAGTTCTGCATTCCAATTTCTTCCTGTGGTCCATCCTGGTTAGGAAATCACTCCACTTTCAGTTATAGGGTCACTGATGCAGCAGCCCCAGATACCTGTAGGTGTGGTAGTATCTGGGTTTCCAGAGCCAAGGCCCCAGACCAGACCACTGAAGCCTTCTGCAAGCCAAGCCCTGATCTTCCTCACTGCGTTCAATTGCAGTTCTTGTGTTAGTTTTGTGTCAAGCCTCAAGACCAGAGCTGGGGCAACTCAGCCCTTGGCAGCAGGACCTACTGCACAGAACAATCCTGAAAATCCTTGGTGAGTGTGCAGAATAACATCACCACTGACATTTAGTGCATCAGCCCAACGTGGTAGGAATGAGCTTTTCAGCTTGTTTTCAGTTGCTGGTGCCATTCACTGTCATGCTGTGCTGGTATCTGGTGTGGAGAACAGAGCTGCCTGTGGGGGCACAGAGCTGCAGGGGCACCAGCAGCACATCTGGCTCTGCAGTGCCAGCCAGGGACAGGTCTGCAGCAGACAGTGCTGCCAAAGGGCACAGAGAGCTCAGAGGTGACCTATGGATGGAGCTAATTTGCATGTTTATGAGATCCTGCATTACTGAACAGCACTCCTTCATTTACTTTTGTGTCATTCTCCCGTGTAGGGAGATTTAGCCTCTGGAAAATTCCAGGGCTTTCTTCCTGTACTAAGGGGCTAAGCATGAGTGAGAAGCCAGTAAAAAGTGTAAGCTTGATTAAAAACAGATTAAATACTCAGTCATAATAAAAATCCTTTTACTGAGTCCAATTCTGACACATTCAAAAAGTAAAAAGAATTTATTCTCACCGAGGAAGAGACCTAAATTCAGTTTATATCTCACAGTCCCAGTAATTATGAAAGGGGTTGCCAATTTCACAAACACAAGCCTTTCACTTTTTTTTAGTGTTCATACGTATTGGCCCAAAATAGGAGAGAAGAAAAAAGGTGTTTGCTCTGCTAGCAGAGCATTCAGGGAAAGTGCTGGTTCTGGATCTCTTCAGAAGGACCACATACTCATTGGTATGAGGCTGACAAACTATAATTATGGGGAGGGGATTTGGAGAATGCTTATCAGTGTAATTAAAAGTGAGCTTTTGCCAGCTATTTCTATTTTATGTAGTTATAACTCTATTATTTGATCAAAGAAGAAAGGGCCTTTGCGCAGTACAAAATAGAAGAGGTATGAAAAGATGTTTCAAGCTGTGGAAGATCTCTATCAGCATGCATTCGCTGACATGTAATTATTCCATTACCTTTAAGAAACAATGATACTGAAGATAGTTGGAAGTGAGGGATGTCGTCTTGGAAAAGGTCACATGTTATCTTGGAAAAATAGCTTTCTATTAAGAAATTATTTGACATAGTTTCTGTTTATGGTAATTATTTAACTGAAATTATTTCAGGAACTTACACAAACTCCCCCTCACACATGCTTTGGATTTTCAGTAGCTTCCTAATTGTGGTTTACATAGTTTTGGCTACAACTTATGAAACCTCTGCTCACTGCAGGGTAAGTGCTGCGTGTGTCACCAGAGGATCCCCTCCACATGATCAGGTGTGCACACACACAGAGAATATCAGACTTCTCTTTTATACAGTAGGTGCTTTTCCTGAGTGCCACTACTCAGTCTGTTAGCAAGCCAAAGAAAATGATGTTGTGGCTTGTGTAGCACAAAACGTCATCAACTGTTTCCACCACTGACAGAGGATCTGAAGAGGCTGAAGGTGCACACTGGACAGTGTTGCATAGTCCAACATACAGCATTTCCTCCTCCCATGGCCACTTTGGCCTCTTCCTTTTTGTGCTTACAGGCACCAATCCAATTAGCAGACAGCCATGACAATTAAAATGGAGTGAATGGACTCCTGATTCAACAATATTTCATGAGACACAGGCCCCCAATCCCTCTAGCAGCTAATGACAAACTCTTCTCCCCAGGAAGTTTTTTCCTGAAAGCTGATTATTAAGTACCGTCATCTCCCTCATCCCTGTTCCTACTGTCCCTTAGGAAAGAATAGCAAGAAAAGAAACTTCTGAGTGAATCACTTCCACTGGGCACATAGGGGAGCATGAGCAGCATTCCCCATAAGCCCAAAGAGTATTTCAACAACAAGTGATTCTGTAAGAGACACCAAAACAGCAACATCAGAGATATGAGTACCCCACTACAGAGAGTTTTTCCCAGACTGTCCAAATGTCCCAAATCAGAATGTTTTGTTCCATCTAACTTAGGTACTATTTCCAAATCCCTTCAAGCCGCTCTCTTTTATGAAGGCACTGCACGTGCATGCAATACATTACACGTAACTTCTTTAAGGATCCAACGTTATACTGTAGATATTTGATCTTAAGTTTCCTCCTATGGATAATTTCTCTCATCTAGACTGTCTCTGGTTATAACAGAACTAGTCCACAGATAAACTGAGAGTGAGTTTATCCTCCTTAGTTCACCTTGAGTAAGTTATTTCATCCCACTGTAGCTGAAGCATCAAGAGCCACAAAACTGCAAAAAGTAATGCCCTAGCTAGCATGAGAAGTGCTGAAAGCGGGTCCAAAACCTGGCCCCAGACTTTGCTTCTGGCTGTCATAAGGAGGTATCAGTCAGACAGGACCCAGAAGCCAGTGTGGACTCTCCTCCTGCAGCTGATTCCTGAGGACTTCCCATTCCTTTTCCCACTCCTGCCCATTTCCAGCATGTAGGAAAACCTGGCAGTTAGCCCAACCACACCTGGTAGGCTTAACAAATGGATGAGCTTTCCTTCAAGTGTTTCTGGGTAACAAAATGGACTTGTCAGCAGGAATTTTCATTGAATGCAGTGAATTCACAGGTGACATCTTTATGTCAAGTAGCCTGTCACCAAGAGAGGACTGTGTGTTTAGGTCCACGGCAGAGGAACAGACCCTGCTGAGCCAGAACATGAAGCCACAGATCATTTTCACCATTTACCAGACACACTGCTGACTCTGATCCCAAGTCCAAAAACATCACCTTACATTAAAGAGGGTCTATCACCACCAGTCTATGCTCAGACTCTCTTTATACACATCCACATGCTTTTGTCTACTGGTCATATTCTTTGTACTGAAATTGGTGCAAAGCACCACCATTTCTTTCCAAAATCCATGCACCCATCTGCCAGTCATGCAGAGCTCACCAGGAATTTCCTCAAGGTAAAAGTGAAGGTGAACAGGAGAAATCCCTGCCACTTATATGGACTAAAGTAAGCTGAGCAACCAACTGTTCAGGAAGATATGGCATTAATCTCCCCATCCCTAGTAGCAGATGGTGATAAATGAATGGCACATTTGACATATCTGTTGTAGTCACCCAATGAGTTAACCAAAAAAAAATCAGATCACAGCAGCATTGGCTCAGACCCTCTTCCTCCAACACAGGAAATTCCATTTCCCCAGCATGGTGCTTTGTGCTTATCCCTCCAAGCTGTGCTGTTCTGAAAACCCCACAATAGCTCAGAGACACATTTGCATCAGTGTCACATTGGATTGTCACTTTCCAAACATTAGTGTATGCATATGGTATTTTATACTAGCAAGGTCAATTTGTTTTAAGATATTTTGTAGGGTCTCTAAAATCGACATACTCTAGTAAGAAACTGTAAATACTCTGGCAATGGGAATCCCATCTTCATCCCATGCCCAAGCACAAAAAAAAAATTATAGTAATGCTATGGAAAGGATGTATGGCTTAAAATGAATTTTTGTACCAAGAAAGGAGATGATGATGATTAAACAGGTGCTAGGTAAGTTTTAGAGGATGAGCGCTGATCTTTTGATAATCAAATTTATACAGAAACATCATAGAAGAAGGCATTTTCTCCAACACTGATGAGATGATCAAGGCAAGCCAAGTTCCAGACTACAAAACATATTTAATTTTTCATTTTTGGCAGGCAAGCAGAGAGAATAGATGGTCCTGGCAAATCTCCCCCTCTTCCTCCCTCCTAGCATGACTTTGAGTGGTGAAGAGAAAGAACAGCTTTGAGAATTCTGAAGAGCTGTAGAATGACAGATACTCAGGTGGACTGAAGGAGAGGCTACCATGCATTCTGGCAAGGCTGGGCATATCTGTGTGTGTTGTACATTCATCCATCCTGCTGCCACTGCACAGTGGGGTGTCTTCAGCAGTTTGCTTTTGTTACACAGGACTGTGTGCTGAAATTTAGACATCATCAAGACACGCCTTCATTTTTGTCATGCAATCAACTAGATATGGAAGCCTGTGGAGGGTTATAGGGCAGAGCTAGACAGGCACTGGTCTGAAAAAAGAAAATGCTTGATCCCTGAATCCCAGAAACACTCAGGCTGGCATTGTAGTAGTTGCTGGGAATGTAAAATAAAATTATAGTGATGGCTTAAGAGCTATAGCTTTTTATATTTTTCATATATTTGTAGCTTTGTAGATTGCTAATGCATGGCTGTAGCTCCTATTATTTTTTCTACCCTTTTCACCTACATTTTGGAACAATAAGCTAACCTTCTAACTACATTCCTGAAATACTGTTTCGTCTTATTCCAAGAAGAGAACCAACTACAAGGAAATGCTGTTTTCCAACCAGGATCTGGAAAGACAACACAAAGTGGGGCAAAGAAGCCCCTGGACCAATTCCAAAGGGCCAGTACCCAGGGAAATATTACCTAATCAACTACTCTCCTAATTGGAAAATATATGATAGGTATACTAATCAACTAACCTTATAAAAATTGTAGAATTACTGTATCATGTGCAGGTTTTGCCATATTGTGTACCTGAAGGCTTTCAAGTAAAGGTTTGCTTTTATATTATCATTCTAATATTGTTTGGGAAGGCTTGTTCTATTTCCAGGAAGCAATAGTTTCAGGCTTGTTGCACTCCTACACTTCAATATCTTGGTTAATAAGGCCCATACCCCTTAAAACAGAATTTTCTGTCGGTCACTTTTGTGGTTCTGGTTTGTATAACTGTTTTTCTGAGATAGCCAACATCAAATGTTCAAGAGGAAAGAGTTAAAAAGAGCTATGGGCTTTCTAATGCTGATAAGTTTGAATCCTACACATTTGCTTTAGGAAGGATCTGCATTAAGTACTCTAATAGGATAATCTTCAAAATTAAGTCTAGTTCTTCTCTGAATCTTATCAAATTCTTACCGTCAACAGTATCCCATAACAATGAGTAGGCCATCAGATTTACAGGAACTTAATGACCTTAAATTCCAGAAATTACTTTGAGTTTATTTTTTATCATGTATGTTTCCTTACAATACAAACCTGCCCATACTCAGCTGCCTCCAAAACACCCATCTAATGCCCTACAATTGAGATCAGCCATTAACAGTGTTAGAAAATTTTGTTGTATTCTGTGGTGAAGAGTGAAGAAGTGGGGAGAAGCAGCTAGTTGTTAGACAGTACTCTTGGAAACAGTGCCTTTTTGAGATCTCACTTCAACTCTCAGTTCCAGGTTGACTGGAGTCAAAAACAGATCTATCACAGGAGGGAGGTGATAGAAGGAGTAAGGTCTGCAGCTAACCTTAGCCAGGTTGTGTCACATCTCCATTGGTAGGTAGAGGTAGCATTGAGCTACATTTTGGGGGAGTCAGAGAACTGCAACTGGCCTTTCATTAACTTAGCATTGCTAAATAGTTCCTGTTTGTGGTTATCCAGTGCTCATCTTAAGAAAGATAATAGCCAGTGAAACTTCACCTGAGATGACTTCAGTTCTTCTTTGACTCTTTCTGACTTTAATCTTCCCCTCCTAGGCCATGATTTTCTGTGACTCCACCGGTTCTCTTGGCAGCTATCTGAAAAAAGTCAGGATAGAGACAAGTGGCAAAGGACTCCAGGAAAGCTGAGATATCCAGCACTAAAACCAGTGACTTTTGGTCAAAGCTTCTGGCTTTTCTTCAAAAGGTGGCGTCTTAAAGAGAAACCAGAAAGGCTGCATGAGTTGGACTAGTCATTTGCTGATAGAACATTGCCAGTGTTAGCACTGTCAGATTTCTAAGAACTGCTGTGTGCTTGGGCCAAGGGCAAGGCTGCTGGAAATGCAGGTCAGTAGGGCTCAAGGATCAGAATCCGGAGGTTAGTACTGGCAGTTGGGGAACCCAGTGATCTTCATTTATGGAGCATGTCAGCAGTCCTACACAACTGACCAGAGCTGTGAGATGGATGCAGGGGTGTTGCACCATGGTAGAGAGAAGCACGCTCCATGTACTTGTAGTGAGAACAATTTTCATTCTGTCTTGTTTTGGCATTTCTTGTAGTCTAAAACCTTTCATGCAGAAAAACACAGAGCTGTTCTTTATCTTTGGGAACAGGCCACACAGGATATACGTTTAATTAAAGCTGACTGCTGGAGAGCAGGGAGCACCACCATTTTCCATATGCTGTCTGGGCTGGGGGGTTCCTTTTGTGAGGGTGCAGGAGAACAAAAAGAGGTTAGGTTTGTTTGCCATAACACAGCTCTCAGCAGACGGGCATCTCTATTTCAAGACAGGTCTCAGTGCTAAACTAGTGGGCACTGATGCTTAGGGGGCAACAGTGACTGAGCTGAAAGCCCCATGCACCTGTCCAAAGGTAAAGATACAGCATTAAGGGAATTTTAGGGAAGTTTGCTCCATTAGGTGCTGTGATGTGCAAGCAACAGAGACTTTCAATTTTTGGACCTCAGTTGTTGTTTCCTCTACAGTGCAAGTTTTTAAGAGGAAAAAAAGCTTATCTCCTTGGCACCCATCGATGAAAGACCAAGGCAGCATGAGTCATGGAGCCCCTTTGCTGCACAGTCTCGAGAAGCCAGAAAGGTAGAACTAACTTCTGAGCTGACTAGACAGCTTGTGCTAGCCAGGAGGTTTGGCACAAACCTCTCTAAAGTTCATCACAGAGCAGGAATTGCTGTGGCTGGACAGTTCATTCACAGATACCCCTATTGAGGCTGCAGGCAGCTGGCTGCAGGACACCTCTTGTCAGGAGCAATGTTAAAGACAACTGAATAAAATTCAGTCAGCTGTTTCCTCTCAGAGGAGAGAGGGCTAACGTTTCAATTGACAGCATGGGTAACTTCTGGGCCAAGCAATCTCTGCATTAAAGATAGGTCTGGACTGTCAAATCCTTGCCTCCGGAGCGTGCATCCCAGCTAGATGGAGCAAGGCACTGACAGGCTCAGGCTGCTCTCAGTCCTCCCTTTGCATCTGTACTTGCCCTTGTCCTCTGCTGCTCCTCCACACACTGGTCTCAGTGCAGGCAGCAATTACCCCAGCATGTCTCCTCCTCCTCTCCCTGAGCCCCTTCCTCTTTTGTGCCACCCAACTCACCCAGGACACCTTTTCTTCTCACTGGTTTTCCCTTCCAAGCTTTCATCACTGTACAGCCCAAGAGACAATAATTTGTTTAGTTTTAAATCAATAAATTGGAAACAACAGTTCAGCAGTATCCTGGCAGATGGGGAGAAATTATCTCCACAATCACCTGACTGATCTGCTAACAATAGTGTGTGCTTAATTTCAGTCTCTGTAATGGTTTGAGGAAGGCAAAGTAGAGGATGTACAGAAAAACACGGGCAAAAAAGCAAGCCCTGAATCTACCCTTCTAATTGGTCGACCATTGCCACCTACCAGATACATTTAAAAAGAAACAAAATTACACATCCACACTCCAAAGTAATGCGTGAAGTTACATTGCCTCCTTCCCCGTTTTCAAAGGCTAAAACAAGACTCATGCTTTCGAGGGTTTAAGTCCTCAGAGGCTGCATATTCAAGTTATGTAGCCTTTTTGGCTTATGAAGTAAGATTTGTTTTAAAACACAACAAAAGGACAGCATAGAAAGGAAAAGAAAAAAACAACAAACCGCCATCAAAAGTATTACCCTGACTTATGACAGATACTAAACATTTCAAGGCTCACTTCAAACCTCAAACTTGCAAAGGCTGACAACGCTACAGGGGAATAAAACCCAGGTAGCCACCAGACACTACAACCCTGACAGGCCCTCTTGAATCACAGCAACAAAAATAACATCTTACCTGAAGGCTTCACAGCATTAGGAAGACAGTTGCTTTCCTGGAGCACTTCCTTGAAGCTTAGAAGTGGCAGTGAGGCTCTAGGACACTTGCCTTTTGTACCTAGATTAGAGCTGCTTTGTTCTGACAATAATTAACACACAACCTCTTCAGGTGGGAATGGGTCAACTTCTTCCACAGGTTAACCCTCTCCCTGCTCCTGTCTGGGTGCTATGACGTAAAACTGAGGGCATGGATTTGCAAACTACCAGATATGTGCAGGATCAAGAGATGGAAAGAAAGAGGAAAATGAACAGGAGTAGTCTCCACGGTGGAACCCAGTTCCTGTGGTGTATGCCTGAGGGTCACAAAATGAGAAGCAAGCTGTAAAAGAAGAGTACAAACAGCCACAGAGCTCCAACTTCTCCTGGGCATTTGAGGAACTTGGATATAATAGGAATAATAAGATATCCTTCCCTCTTCCAGTCACTGGAAGAGCTTTTGGCACAGCCTTGGAATACCCTCATTTGAATCTCATCTATTTACCCTCATCAGGCAGTATCTGCTCCTCACCTGCTGGATTCTCCATGACAGTCATGGCCCCTGCAGCAGGACACAAGGATCCCAAATCCTGGATCCAAATCTGGAGGCAGATTTCTGCCTTTGAATATGATCAGCATCTGGTGGTGGTAGGTAAGGGGCACAAATATTCCAGAGATCTTAGGATCTCAGAGGTTCAAGACAACTCTGGTTTGGGCAGGAAACACTCAATGCTGGTGTTGAGCACACGTAAGAAATTGTGAGAACAAGAGTCAAGAGCTGACTGCAGCTGTGGTGCTCAGAGTGTGCTCACTCTGATGAGGATCTGGGAGATGTTTTTTTCTTAAAACGCCCACAAGAGACTGAGCCTAAAGTCCTGAAACTTCACACCTCTCTTCCTTTCCCAGTTTCCTTTTTACTTTTCTTTGTGTTCCTACCATGATAATTAACTAGCAATGCATTTCATCTATATACAAGCTTCTATTTCTCATTTTTTTGTCCATCCTTGTTCCTTTCTCTTTTTCTCTATGTTTTCCCTCCTTGTTTGCTTTCTTTGTGTGCAATTAGGAATTGATGTTGTGCATCTGCTGTCTGAATAAAAGCAGAGAACAGTGTAGTTTGTATAGGGAAATGCTTAAATTAGAAATGGCTGAAATGTGGGGTGTCTATTTTTTTAAAGATTCTATTTGGTAGCTGTTGAAGGCTCTGGAGCACGCATCTTAGGAGGAGCAGCAGACAGCACTGGAGAAAAGGAGGCTGAGGAGTGACCTTATCACTCCCTACAACTCTCTGAGAGGAAGTTGTAGCCAAGAGGGGGTTGGTCACTTCTCCCCAGTAACAAGTGGCAAGACAAGAGGACATGGCCTGAAGTTGCACTAGGGGAGGTTTAGATCGGTTATTAGGAAAAATTTCTTCACTGAAGGGGTGGTCAGGCATTGGATCAGGCTTCCCAGGGAAATGGTGAAGCCACCATCCCTGAAGGTATTTAAAAGACATGTAGATGTGGTGTTAAGGGCCATGGTTTAGTGGTGGGCTTGGCTGTCTTGGGTTAATGGTTGGACTCAATGATCTTAAGAGTCTTTTTCAATATAAATGAATCTTTGTAAATGAGCAGTGTGATAGGATGTAGGTGCTGGAGTATCTGTGTGAGCCTGCTTGAATATAGACTCAAATATGATCCCACCACTTCCTCAGTCTCTTGTTCTCTCACTGTTGGCATTGGAGAGGAAAAAGGCTACAGTCACTGTGGGGAGAATTCACTCCCACTGCGAGGCTTCATCTCCTGCTGCCTTCTCCTACCGCAAGTGAAGCTCTGTGTGTGGGAGTGGCCATTGCACTGGGACCTTATTATGACCCTACCTCATTAAAAAAGAACCCTTCACCCCCTGCTCAGGTGCCTCAGAGGAAACCCCGGGACGCAGAGCCCTTTTTCCCTCCAAGGGAGCCTCTTCAGCCATGTTGGGGCACCAGGCTGCAGCCGCCCAACCCCACAGTTTCTCTGCCAGTGCTCTGGATTTTTTGGTACACGGTGGCCACGCACTACCTACCTGCTGGGACACCCTGCGGCTCCTGCCACAGCTGCTGAGTTTCTGCTACCTCTTGCTTGCTGCCTGGGGTCAGCCTGCCCTGCCATCCCCGCTGCTGCCCCGAAATTCCTGCTGCAGCCCCCCTTCACCATCCAGCCCGTCCGCCATTACGGCGTGAGGGAGACAGGGCCGAGCTGGCGGCACAGCGCCCCCTGCAGGCACGCAGCAGTCCCCCGCAGCGCCCCTGCTGGCTGTGCCCGGAACTGCAGGCAGGGGCGGGCGCTCCTGGGCGCTGTGCCCGTGTGGGGCTGGGGCGGCTGCGGGTGCTGGTCTGCCCCGGCGCACACACACGGAACGAACTGCTGCTGGCCCTCGGCCCCGGCTTTGGCTGAAAGACCCTCAAGTTCAAAGTTAAAATAATTCGGAGGGAAGGGGGTCATATTCCCCATTCCAAGGGAGGCTCCCACCTTCCTTGGCAGACACCAAGACACATTGACCACAGAACTGCCCCAAACCTCCACTGAAACTGGTTTAAGGAGGATATGAACAAGAACAAGTGGCAACCACTTGGTAACAAAATTGCAAACCAATTAAGAGCAGGGAGACCCCAGACCCCAGCAATGCTGTTGATCTGGACTGTTGCATGAGGTATGGGGAGTTTAGGTCATAAGGATATAATTGTCCAGGGATTTCTTTGTTTGGGATCCCTCTTTTGAGGCATCAAGCTCAAGATACCAAATACCATAACTGATTTCTTGCAATTAACCTATCTAATGGAAATGAGAGGCCAGTGTCTAAAATTTCTGTAACAGTAGCATTTCTTACTTTGGATGAAATCTTTTGCCTTTCTTATCTAATAAACACATTTTTAGTGTTTTGGTTTCCTGTTTTGCTCAAATTGGTTACTTCTTAGGGTTTTGCTTTTCTCTTCTATGGTTTCTTTCTCTTGTCATGGTCTCAGTCCCCCTACTTGTGCTTGTCCTGTCAGTTCTCCATTACTATTCCTGGTAATGCCCAGTAATGATGTGATAAGGCCATTTCTGTGATCTAGGGAGGCTTCATGAGAAATGTCTGCAGAGGTAATTTAGCCACGGGTAAGGAAAAAATCAACTACTTCACAATGTATAGAAAACATACACAAGAAAACATTTCTGTCTCAACAGAAATATAATTAAAGACAGACAAAACTGTTTTTCATGAGTTGTATGGGATTGTGCAACAAACGCTGCTACAAGGAAAACTTTTGGTTTTTGCACTTTTGCCCCATTCTCCACAGGCTGATATCAGCAGCAGAGCAGGTAAGGTAAGAGAATAGAACTGTCAGCCCCCTTCTCTCTGCTCCCCTCCACCTTGGAGCAAAAAATGGTCGTGTAATAATTAGACTACTCTTTCAGCATCACTGGTAGTCACTGTCCCCATGGAAGAGCTCTAAAAATGGCATTCTCCCTTGAGCTTTCTGCTGAGTGAAGTGAATGCTGACCCACTGTGGTTTGTTTTTTTTTACAGGAATGAAACTGTTTTACACCAGTTCTGTTGCCCAGCAGCTGATGCAGAGCAGAAGCCTTCCTCTCCAGACTCCTCACCAAGGTGGGAAATGGTTGCCAGCAAGACCTTTATTTTTTCTACTTCTTTATCATCCATCACTAATCTTCCTGCCCTAGACAAAACTCATATATTACACATGCCAATCCTCCTCCATCCTCCCCTACATCCCATGTTCCCAGTATTGCTGTCCCTCTTTTTTTCCTCACAGAGATTACTGTTCATACTGTTGTGTAATTGCCTGCAACTCGCATCTCCCAATCTCCACTCACACACACGCAAAATGTTTGTTCAGCCTCTCTTCAAACATCCACTTCCACTGACCCACATTCATGCTTGTACCTCTTCTTACTGTATGCGACACTGACACACACATGCTTCACTCTTCTCCTTCAAATTATTTGTCTCACACTGTGGGGTTCCTGGACACATACACTACAACATATAAATTACAGCAAAAGTCACCCAAAAAACCTCAGGGTTCTCTCTCACACCCTGAGACAGGGTCGGGGGAGCATTTTTACCTGTGTCAAATGGTGTAAGCTTGCCAGTGAAGACCAGCTGTAGACAGGTACTATTAACTATTACCAGCTTGTATCCAATGCAGCCAGGTGTGGGGACACCAGCAGTTCTCAGCTCTTCCTCATCAGTGAAAGATGTCAGTGCCAAGACCAAGGGGTCCAAAGAGCTGCAGAGGTACTTGAGATGCATATACTGCATTTAGCTTCCACGCTTGGCCTTGTCCCTCTGTTCTTGCCACTTCCTTGCCCTCTCACAACTTCCCACCCTTACCTCTTACACACATACTTTGTTTTTCCAGGCTTCATCACCCTTCTGAAAACAGCAAAGAGGCTTCTCTTTAGAGATTTCTCTCATCACACTGTTAGACTTTTACCTCTGACCTTTGCCACCTGTGCAAAAAGCCTGTTACTAGCAGGGCTCTGAATAGAACTGGGCAGCTGAATTGCAGTAGTGAGGCCATTGCATTTTTAAAATGGTATTTCTCATGTTCTACTCACTGGAGCAGACTGTGGTTTCTGATTTCCTTCCAAGAAAAAGTGTGAGTGCTGGACAATTGTGAAGAAAACAGGGGTAGGTGAGTGGGTGTGTATGTGCAAAAGTAGGGTTTGGCCACACTTGGAGACAGGGTAAAGAAGTAGGACCTCTCCTGCCCATTTGTGTATGCAGATGGAAGGGTTAATCCCCATGATCAGTCTGTGCTGAGGGCTTTCAGGCATTGGTAAAGTTTGCATGACAGCCCTGTCATGGCAGATGGGGAGATGCTGACAAGGAAAAGGAGACAGCAGAGCAGGAGACCATGGAGATTTCTGGGGTAGGGAAAGCCACCTCTCCCTTACACTTCTGTAGTGAGAGAGTTTTAAGTGCTCTAGTTTGTCTAGAACTAAGGATCAGTTTTGCCATAATGTTCCATCTTTATACCCTCATCCTTGACCCTGCTCCATTCTTGTCCCAGCCTCCATCTTATTTCTGATCACATCCCTTAGTTTCTAGAATACTCTTGTTCTACAAGGCTGACAGTCATATAATCTTAAGCTCTAGGATCATTTTTGTCATGTTCTTTGTCAGGCCTTCCTTTTATCCTGCTGAGTCCCAAAGGCCTTGCTGAGTTTGAGTTTGAGCCTGAGTTTGCCTGCCCTCCTTCTGCTGGGATTCGGTAAATTGAAGAAGGAGTGATCACCTGTTTCAGTAATTTAACAACTTTGGCAAGTCCCATCTGAAGACGAGTCTGAGCCAGGAAATCCCGAATTGTGGATGAATGACAATGACCCCTATAGCATGTTGCATCTGGGCTTCTCGTACTGATCTATGCCTGTCCATTTGATGCCTTTTGTAGCTGTCCCACACTGCAGGCCTCATGAATTCCTTACTTTTTTCCCCCCAGTCTTTCTCACATCCTTGCCATTTCTAATGCTTCCAGACCCCAACAGCAGTCCTGAATCTGTGTGTGACACAATATTCTATGCAAAGATAAAGATGGTTGAAGCCACCGTGGCTATTTGAAGGTGAGAAACAGGCACCGAGAGTTATTAAACTCTCTATTTAGCTTTATGTTAGCCATAAAACATCTCCTAGTCTCTGCCAGGTCCCGCAGTCAGCCGTGGGCTTCCTTCATGTCTGAAGTCACATATACAATGCAGTAAGGCAAAAGAATGTGAGAGAGGGAAAAACACAGAGTCAGCATGGAGCTGATATCCATATGGTGTTCTGGAATGGCTCAGTAGGCTTCTAGGAGAAGCTCATCATATCATGTACAGAGTCTGTCACCCTGCTCAAATCATGAACAGGTTGCCCATTGAACCAAGGCAGAACAAAAGTCAATCAAGACTGAAATATGTGGGTCAGACAGCCTGAATAGGCAATCAGTTCCTGGGTGAGCCAAGCATATCCCTAAATAAGCTCATCAGGGCTCCTGGTGGGAGAGCCTGGTACATAGGGGCTCCCTGTGCAGCTCTTCTGAGCCTCGAAGAATGGACAGCCACTCACAAGTGGTGCTGCTGTGAATTCTGATAAACCAGATCAGGTTTATTCTCTCTTTTCCCCTTCCTGATGGTTTCCCTAAATGAGATAAATCCTGTCAGAACTGATGCCACTAATAACCATCAGCCATCTAGTTTTAATTAGAGTTTGCTTCATTAATGCCCCAACTCCTCTCTGCACAGCAGATTAAATAATGTACTTGCAGCTCATTTACACAAACCCCCAAACTGCAAGGCTGAGCTGCAATCCTTTAATTAAACAGCCCGGCTGATCCCTACCGCCGCCTCGGCTCATCAGTCTAAGCCGATTAAAGAGAATAGGGACTAATAAAGAGCATAAACAGGGAAGTGACTCTCAGGTCTTCAAGGGACTTGGAGACTCTGGTGGTGATCAGCTGCTTTCTGCTCCTCTAGCAGGAACTGGACCTCAGCCCACATCCCTTCTGTCTGGGACCTGCAAGAACGGTTCTGTTTTCAGCAGGAGTCCAGACTCATCTTGTGGGACAGGAATCCTTTGGGAGAATGAGGAAAAACATAGCAGAGAGGGAGAGACATCAAAACAGTGAGATGAGTCGCTGTCTGACTGCAGGAGAGACCAGCAGGAGCAGCCACACAGCTTAAGAGAGGGGCAAGAGGAGAAGCAAATGCAGGGAATAACAGTTGGAGGTTGACTGCCAGCAACAACCTGGGACAAAAGTTTATCTCTTCTTGTGGTTTGTGGGGGTCATTGTTGTTCTTGTGTGGTCTTCCCTAACATCTCTGCAAGATTTCTTGTTCTTTCTTCACTGCCAGCTAAAAATGCCTTGGCTTCACATGGATGGGAGTGATTAGGAACATGTCAGTGTCTAACCACTCAGCAGAAGCCAACTCAATGAAGTGGTTGAGATTATTCCCACTCATCTTGTTCTGCTTTGCTTCACTGACTGCCACAAGCAGAGCTAGCCCCCTTCTCTCCTCCAGCGTGTGAGTTCCTTGTGGGAAAGTTGCAGCTCCATGAGCTTAGCAATGCAAATTTCCCACCTGGCTGCTTAGCTGGGTTGCACCAGCAATTAGCAAAACTGGTGCTGTAGGCCATGAATATTAAGAGATAGATTTGATCCCAGATTCTGCCAAAAAGCTCAGAGCCAAAGTACAGGATGAGGTGATGGCAGCAGCAGGCAGATTTCTGTTCCTGAACTCTAAGGGCTTTCCCATATCAAAGGACAGTATAAATCCTTCACCATTGTCTCTGCTGGACTTGTACACCATTGGCTTCATGATCATAAACCATCTTGCAGGTTGGGTTTCCACTGGGGATGCCAAATATCAGGTTGAGTGACAAGAAGAAACTCCAGGAATGGCAGTAGGGGCTAACCCTGCTCCTTTACTGAGGTGCTGATTAGACTCTAATTTAGCCAAACCCTGTAATTTCATAAAGCAACGGCTCTTTTTCTTGCTGGCTTTTGCCTATTAATGGCAGGGTTTCATTCTAGGGATTTGAATAGCCTAGTAATTGCATTTCCCACTTCTCCCAGGCACATAGAGTGGAGACTGGCATCCCAGAACAATGACCTTAAAATGTGTCCAGCAGCAGCCCAATTCTAACAGGATTACATACCATTTTCCTTTGTGTGAGGTAATAGGGCTGAGATGAGAAAGATTTGTTTCTATTAGAGTAATGAGAGGAAATGATGGAGACACAATTGAAGGGAGCAGTATATTCATTCAGTTGCCTTTCATAGGCTTTTTGGAGTCCGTCTCTGGGGTGCTGAATAGGAAATCAGCAGAAAATCACCTCTCCTCCTGTGATGGGAAAAGTTATACAGGAAACTTTAAGCATCAGGGGCATGTCTGCTTTGGCAATGGACTTGGGAATAGTACTGGAGTGCTAAAGCGTTGTGGAAGAAGTACAGATGAGACCTGACCTGTTTTTAATGCAAAGGAGACAAAGTTCTCTCAGGAAGAGAGAGCAGTCATCTGGAAGGGCCTGGACGTGTACTTAGAAGAAGGGCTAGGATTTGAAACATCTTTGGAAATATTGGGCAAGCTCTGTTCATGTTTTCCATACTTTCCAGTAGGGAGACTGCTGCTTAGATCAGGGTTAAAACACAATTAGTGCCACTAATTTACAAAGTGTTTACTTCATGATTGTGGACCAATGAAATAATAACTCAATATAGTTTAAACTTTGAACTGCTGTGGACTCATTTCTAAAGTGGCTACTGCATTAGTCACCATAAGAGATTGGCTGCTTCCTGGCACCAGTTAGTGGTAAAGAGACATGTGAACCATTGGCTATTTTTCCAAGCCAGCCTTCCTTGCATTTCTGGAGAAATTCCTTCTTGCCCCACTTGTACTTACCAAAGTACTGAAATGGAAATGTATACCTTCCTCCTTCTTGCTGGAGGAAATCCTTGGTGCTGGTTGCTCCATTTTTATATATGGCAGACTGATAAGTGGATGAACAGATTTTGGACAGTTTGTTCAAACCAAACCTTCAAACATCTTTCTTGGTAGCTCTCTGAGCTGCATGAGTATGCTGCACCCTCAGTAGCACGTTTAAAGCCCAAAATCTGATTTTATTTACTTCTGGACATCTCTGACTCTTCACGCCTCTTTACCTGAACTCTCTGTTTCCATTGAACATGCATTTGCTCTTTGTCCTGTGAAGTCATGTTGGAAGATGTTGGCACAAAGGAGCCATGAATTTTATCCACTGCAAGTCACAGCATCACGTCCCTCTTTGACTCCTCACTGCTGTAGCCCAGGAGCATCTCTCCTTCCACTACAGCTCTCACTTTGCCCTTGGGTCACTTTAAGTTCTCTAACAGTTAGATCCCCCTGAGAAATTCCCAAGACCTTGTTTGGGCTGTGATTCCAATGTCCCTTAAGTCTGAAGCCCATGAAGTTGTTGAGAACTGAACCACTCACCAAGTGGATGCTCACTCTGGACATTACCAAAGTACCTTGATAAACAGGTGGACAGTGATGATTTTCCACCAGTATCCATCACTCTTTAAGCATTACAGTTATACAACTGAGCTACTCAACATTCTATCTGAACTTGCCTGACAGGACAAATGCAAATCCAGTTCATGAAATGGGAAATTATAATTTCTGATTTAGGATTGCTGGCAGGATATTGTACAGAGAATCTGGAGGCCAGTGCTTCATCTCAGCTC
This sequence comes from Illadopsis cleaveri, assembly GCA_013399915.1. NCBI lineage: Eukaryota > Metazoa > Chordata > Aves > Passeriformes > Timaliidae > Illadopsis > Illadopsis cleaveri. The sequence continues at coordinate 129,457 of VXBB01022858.1, forward strand.
AGAGCTGTTCTGTGGCTTTGGCTCAGGTGTGAAACAGGATGGTGATTCTAGTCTATATCAAATCAGATCTATAACCTTCCACTTAAAGAAGCCTAACAACTCTGCATAATTGGCCCCCAGCTGGCAGTGTCAAGTGCGTGTTCCCACAATTAGTGGACCATGGAGGCTGAATTCTTCTCTGATTCTTAATGAAGAAGACTGCAGGTCAATCTTAACAGGATGTGGACATGCCAATGCAAAGCAAGCATCTGCATCCATGGTCTTATGTACTTTAAGAACAAATGACCATATACAGAGCTCATGAGTCTGACTTCTTTCACTCCCCCCAAAGTCTTCCAGAGCACTGCTTTTGAAAACACATGTAAGTTTGAGCAACATTTCTGCTTTGCCAGCACGTCCTGTTTGTGCTTCTCATTTCTTTTCCTTATTGACATCATGGGCATGAAAGGAAGATTTTTTTTATTGCTTCGTAACAGCTCATCTCTTACCCTTCCATCCCTGTAGCCTTAATAATCCTGTTCTATATAGTGCCATTGGAGGTTGCGGGGAAGCTGCAAACAGGCAGAGATGTGTCAGCAAAGTTCACATCAATATTCCCCCAACTCACAGTTGATTTCAGTCTGACACAAAGATGTGGGCCATGAGTAATGTCTAGACCCAGATTTGAGCTCCTCCTAAGCTTGGGAGTGAGCAGATTCCTCACTTTTTCTGGGTGTTTTGTACAGTGAGGACTAGCAGCTTCAGTTGCTTTGCAGGAGCTTAAGTCCAGAATGACAAAGATGTTTAGTGAATGTAGATTTAGGGCAAATTCGGAAACACTAGAATTATAAGAAAATCATATTTTAGAAAACATCCTTAACATCATAGTTACCAACAACCTTGGGAATCTCTTGCAGGGAGGTATAGTTGGGAAATCTTCTGGTACTATGACCTGGGAGGAATGGCTCTTTCTGGAAGCATCCAAAGAAACAGGAGGTCAGTTTCAGATGCCTCGTCTCAGTCCTGTAAAGGAGCTCCACCAGGACATTTTGGCACTCTCTCCCACACAGGCATTTCCCTGCTCCTCTCCAACAGCTGGTGCAGCTACTTTCAGGCAAGTGTGGAGAACATGAGGGTGGGGAAGTAAAGTGAGGAATAGATTGGCTCTTCAACAGGAAAAAAAAAATATTTCTGGTGGAATCTGGAGTCTCCCTGTCACACTGGTTGCTTTGCTTGCCTCTATCAACATGTTTCTTCAGGAAAGTGGAACATGCTAGGAGAGAGAGGCTGAAGAAAACACACTTGAAGTATCCTACATTGAAACTGCAAAGATGCCCATCAGACACATTTTCTGAGAGCCTGAAGCTGTATCCTGCCATTGCCTGGCCACATGTTCTTCCAGCTCTTTATTTTCCCCTGTTGCTTCTGTCGCTTATGTGAGCCCTGCCCTAGAGGAATTTAGACTTGGATTCAAGTGCTTTTCTCCCACATGTGCCAGTACTTGTTATTTCATGGGCCATGGTAAAATGTGTGAAAGAGGATCAATCATAGCAAACTTTACAGCTGTGGTAGCCACTTTCAACAGCTGTTGAGATCAGTTAGTGGCATTAATACCGGAAATTCATGCTGGCTTGCAGATGGATACTCATGTTCTCTTTCCTATACTGCAAAGAATTTCTTGCCCATACCATGGCAACTTTTTGGTACCAGGGGAATGCAACATAAACACCTGCTCTATCCTGTGTTTTCTGTGTGATAACGCTGCAGATATGCATGGGAAGAAGCTGTGTCAGCCTTGGAAATTGCCGTGTATCTAGCACTAGAAAACGGGCACAGATGCTTGGTAAAATAATGGCAGATGGACTGTGGTGGCGCTCACACCATTCATCCTAACGCTCTGCTAATATCATCTGACTTGACCTGCATCAGTCAAGATGCACCCACACCCAAAATAGAGCCATTCCAGACCTTCTGTACATCAAGGTGTGCTCTGTTGAACTTGACAGGTGGTTTCTGAGGACCCTCTGTCCACATGCTTGTTAATGGCTTACAGGGCAGAGACAGATAGGGCAAAGAGATGGAAAAAAGAGTCAAGGAGAAAGAAAGGGAGAGAGACTCATCCCAACAAGTGTAATAATGCTACTGTAAGAAAAATGGATGGCAAACATACTACACAGAGAAGAAGAATAACAGGAGAGAAGAAGCAGGAAAAGTTGGAAGATAAAAAATAGTGTAAATGAAAGAAGGGACTGCAGGAAACAAGAACACATGAGCAGGAGATAAATGAGCAGGTCCCTTGGCTGGAATAATCCTGTTCATGCCAGCATTCTTTGGCAGTGACACAATGAGACTGTGGCCTTTTATTACACATTTTCTTGTAGTGTGATGTCAATCCAAAGGCCTTTGTTTTTTTGGTGCTCTGCAACATTAACTCACTCCTATGAAGGTTCATCTTCTGGTCACCCCTATGGGACAGCCTCTGTGCTCAGATACACTTAGCTCTCCCTTTGGAAAAACATCTCTGTGCACTAGAATTCCTTCTCCTGCATGTGGCCCTGGCAGACTTTAATATGCTTCAGGAAGAACTGAAGAGTCTGAAATGCTGAAGAGGAGCACACTGTACAGCTTCTCAGGCCACACTGAGTTCTGCAAACACAAGTAGATAGCTGAGGGAGTGCATGCAAAAAACTTGGGAGGTATTTTGGGCTGTCATATCACCTTTTTCAAAACTGCAGAATAGCTGGAGACTACTCCATCTTCTGTGAGAAAACATCATCCTGAAGAAAAGTGTCATAAACAGGATCTGCATTCAGGGAGATTTTTCTTGTGAGACCCTGAAACCTAAACTGTGAGACCTAATTCTGGCCACATCACTTGGAAGAGTGTTCCTAACTTTTAACCACTTCTGCTTGGCACCTTGATTTTTTAGACACACACAGATCATACTGTCATCCCACTGGAAACTAATTGCCTGGTGATTAGAGCTCTGTGTCACCTTGTTGTGTCCCACACTGGCATGGTGCTGCTTTCCTGTGTGCAAGTTATGATGCTGTTATTGTTGTCTGTGTATCTGGGTTGGCTGCAATCTCTCTCATTCCCTCTTTGCAGAAAAAGGAAGGATGGGATAGGCTACCCCATGTATACACTGCTAGTGCTTGTTTCCACATCCTCCAGAGGTGATTGGCAAAAGATAACCAATTTCTGTAATTTCCCAGAATGCACTGATGTGAGAGTGGCAGCTCGAGAGGCACAAACCAGAATGGTGCAGAATGGTGTTGTGAAAAGTATCTTTGTGCTGTTACAGCACAACTGGATCTGATAAGGATGTTACAGAATGTACTAAAATAGAGCATATTGGGCTAGATTCTCCACTGAGGAAGGTGCAATCCACAGGAATAAAGGCATTTATAACACCAGCCAGATACTGCTCAGCAACACAGTAGGATTGGTTGAGTCTAGGCAAACTTCCATGGGTTTTTTATGATCTTGCCCCAAAAGTTCTGTGTCTAAGCACAGAGAATAGGGGTAGGAATAATTGCCATTCTTCATAGGTAAGAAAACTTGAGGTGCCATAGGGAAACATGAGCTTGTATGACCAAATGTGTAAGTTGCTAAGTCATCCTGTTTTCCAAATGGGAATGAAAAAAAGATAGAAAAAGAAATGGGGCCTCAGGGAAGAAATGTGACATGAAGTAGATCAGAGTGTAAGTGAAGCAGCAGAGACAAAATAGGTACAAAACTGGAGAAGTAGAGCTTTGTGCCTACTGCATGAGGCTGTGGGGGTCACTGCATTGGGGAAAGGAGGAAGGGATGATAAGCATGCTGTTTCTATCTTGATCTTCAGCCAAAGGGCAATGCAAGCCTCTAGATCTGAACACAGTGGCAAAGTTAAAATCTGGATAAAGCTGGTGAATGCTGTTTGGATTGTCTGTATTGAGGGGGATGGTGATTTATTGCTGTGTTTCTCTTTGTGTGGAGGAGAACAAGGCTACTTTCTGTTTGGTTTGACACAAGCAGTGACTTGAGAATAGAAACAAAATTTATTTGAGTTACACCAAGATCTACCTGTGAAGTGGCTCACTCACTGCCTTCACAAATCAATTACCCTGATCCCTTAGGAAGGAGCCCAGAGGTACAGTCCAACTTAGAGTCTGCCACAGCAGGTAGAAAAAGAAGACTGCAGGAGCCCTTGCCTAGGTCTATAAATGCCAAAAGCCATGTCCCTCACCCAGCTCACTGCTGGACTGGGTGAGCAATGGGCTGAGGGACATGCAAGCTTTCCTTCCCTTGTAGAGACTCTGCTGCCTCCCAGCCCTGAATTCATCTCATTTTAGCAGTGAAATTCTATCTTCTGCATGATTGCACCAGCAGGCTTTTGTCAGCGAATTTGGTGATGTTCAAACCTGCCTCAGGGATGAGGAGCCAAGAGATCTGACTCAAAGTGGCAGAAAGACTGCTGCTGAGAAGCCAAGTTTCTCTTTCCTGGGGTGCTGAGCAGGCAGTTACACTAATGCAGGATGCCATCTGTTTTTTCCTTCTCTAAAAGGTTGTGTTTACCAAACATTGCAGAGGCAAGAGAGGTCTGGGGTTAAAATAAAACGACGTCCTGCAGACGAGGACCTCCTATGCCTTCAGTGTCCACTTGGTGCTCTTCACACCTCAGTGAAGCACAGGTGCCATGTTCAAAGCAGCCACAAGTAACCTTGTCTGCAATGCCAGGCTGCAGGACTTGTGTCTAACCTGCAGAGACAGCACAGCAACCAGCCCAGGGTGCCAAGCCCCAGGGTGTGACAGGCAGCTCAGAAAGGGGCTTCATTTCCTAAGCTGAGTCTTGTGCTCTGCAGCTGGTGAAACAGGAGGCATGGATGGGAAAAGAGAGGTGTGCCAGAGAGGTGGCCCAAGTGCCATTCTGAGGTGTCATCCAGACACATGCAGGAACTATAAGAAAAAAACTATGACAGCCACCCACACCACCCAGCACAGCCATTCTTGCACCATCAACACCACTTCTCATAAAGTGAGAGCTGCCTTAGCTATTCCAAGCCACCCTCTGGAGGAGTCTGTCTGTCCTCTTAGAAAAGCAGAGATCTTAGTCCTCTGGTAGATGAAAACTGTCATGGAGAGCCAGGCCCTCAGACTGGCAGCCAGCCAGGACAATCTTCTTTGCACCAGGAGGGCATGGGGTGCTTCAGAAACATTTAGTTCCTGTAGTGCTGTTCTGTGGCAAAAGGCACAACAACACAACAATGTGGGAATTACACAGCACACAGGGATCAGGTTTAAAGACTAAATCTGAAATGAAGGCCCTGACTTTGGCCCATGTGGGACAGGAGGCTCTTGCTAGTATTATTAAATTCTCTGTCTGCTTAATGAACAGCTCACCGATACCACTTCAAGTGATGCTGAAAAGATGTTGCCTGGTTCAGTCTGTGCTAAGAGGAAGTTAAATTTAATTGATTTCCAAGATATTTACTGTATCATACTGTCAAATCTATTTTACAGGTGTGTATGACAGACCTTTTATGAAATAAGTAATATATTCTGGGATGGGTAATGAGCTTGGCTAATTACCATTAATTCCTCCTGGGCAAAACTAGTGTGAGAAGATGGCTTGATGTCACTGCTTTGCAAGGTGTTATGTGAATGTAGAAAAAAAGGGAATCTTGTTCCTATATTTGTCTTTGTTGGGGGAGACTGTCTAAGAAGGCTGCAGCTTGGCTGGCAGAGGATGATTTGCCAAGATCAAGTTCCAAGTTCCCTGCCTTTCTGGCAGGAGAGACTTCTGCCTTCCATCAGTTTCAGCAGGCTCCCAGAGAGCATTGCCTCCAAACCACCCTAAAACTTGAACTTATAAGCAAATCAGAAGCAATTCTTTTGCATTCAGCCCCCCTGCATGTCAGAAATCTCTGAACCTTGAAAAGATCCCATAATATATTACCAAGCCTGTCTCAACCGTTTTTTTTTTCATTGGATTTGGATGAACCCATTCACCATATGTCATGGGTGTCCTCAGGGAACACTGAAATGAAATAAACTGAAAAGGCACTTTGGATGCTGCTAAGTCAGCAGCTGAGGGGGGTTTTTTGTTTTTTTTTTTTTTCCTGGGCAGGGAAGCTTAGGAAAGATAGAGGGAGCACAGGTTCTTGGAGACTTGGGGTCTGGACTCCATTCTACTGGCATTAGCTGGTGGACTCTTTCTAATTCTCTACGTGGTACTTTGTAGGTTTTTTTTAAATTCTGACATCTCTGAAGCTTTGAAATCTCATATAAGTCTAAGGCCATGAGAGGCAATTAATGAGGCCATTAATCACTTACAGCAATTTAAAAACAGTGTATGTACAATAACCAACCAATCCTCATAAGGTGCACTGTGGAATGGATGAATAAATTTTTGTGGTCTTTCACAACTAGTCCAGGTAATCTTTGCCTCAGTTACAGGTCACAATCCTGCTCATTGACCTTGAATACCATGAAGAAGGCATTTGGTAAGTTATACATGGGAAACAGAAATATGGTCTTCTCCTGGAGTGACACAGGGACACAAAAAAGAGCTAAGATCAGCCTCCACAGTACTCTTGTAACACCTCACAGCCATAGCTTCCTTCAGTATGATTAGCTGGACCTTTTTGCATAACCATTGTACCTGGCAACAAGAACATCCTCTTCTTCTGTGACTGGTTTCTTAAACCACTCACCAAATCCAGAGGTGCCACTGCTATTTTTTGTTACTCTGTTATTACTCTTATTTACCTGCAAATTTTTTTCTTCTTGGAAAAAGAGAGAAGGCACAAAGAGATGAGTTTTGTGTGGTGACCACATGGGAGCTCTGTAGCTGTGGAGTGATCAGTGAGAAAGCTCAGTTTTAATTTCTTGCAGGACTAATATTATTGTCCTTGAGAAGTGTAGCTCTTCTGGTCCTTTAGCCCTGTTTAGTCACTCAGCCATCCTGCAAACGCTTTTCTGAGAGCTCTGAAAATTCCTCTAAGATTGTGAACTGATTCTGGTATTTGATAATGGTGCAAAGGAATGTAATGTCTGGAGCACCCAATTTGTGTGTTCCTGCCTGCAGGTCTGCCTTGAAATGTTTGAGGGGAAGGGGCTGCATGTTGTTTCAGAAGTCATGAACTATGGGAATGTCTAAGCCTGGCAGTCAAGATCCAACAGATAACCATGGTTCATCTCCACAGTTGGCAATCAGAAGTGCAGATCCTTTCCCAGCTGGAAACATGTATTTCCAGCAGCAAAGGGTTGATGAGGAGTATACAGGGAAGTGCAACATCCAGACGGTGTAGCAAGTGCATTGCAGTCGGATCTCTCCCAGAACAGACAGTGACACAACAGCTCTGTGCAAACATGGGGAGCAGCTATGGCTGCAAATGGGCATATGGGCTTCTCTGGCTTGAAATTTAGTGTCACTGATTTGGTCTTTACGCTTCCAAAACAGCAGGCAGGGATAGAAAAGAGAGTAATAAAACACCCTCACTATTATAACATTTCTCTTCCATCTTCTCCCTTCATCCTTCCCTTACTCTAATCCTTATATGAAATCTTCCTGAGAAATCTGCACATAAAAGCTAAGTATCAGAACTCTGATTTACTTGTGCTAAATAAAAATATTTACGGGCGCCAGCTGAATTGTCTCAGTGAGAGCTTTTTCACCATCCTGCCTTCTTGAAGCAAGAACTGGGATTCAGCTCACAACCCTGATGTCCCTGTTTTGAAATGCTAGACTGGGGATAGTATTTAATATAAGCCCTGAGTCACATCGTCCGTAGTAACCATTCCTGTTAACAAACCCTCTGCAGCAGGCATACACAAGTCAGCAGTGCAAATGAACAGGACATACCTGAAACACGAGAGATGTTTTTCACAGCAGATGGAATCTATTTGTAACAGTCACTAGGCTCGTTATGGGTCATAAAAGTCACGTAGGAACATCTAGGAAGAAGAGAAGAGCTGAATTTGTAGTCTTCCTTTTTACCTGATTGCATGTGATTTACATTAATATTGCAACTTTGAATCGAACAGAACTCCAAGAAATTACAAACCTTCTCTACCTGATCGTATGACTGTGAAAACTGTGAATAATGGTGGCATATGATACTTGAGGACAGCAACAAAGGAACACTTACTACATCTGAAACTGCAGGGGTGATGCTGGGATTCCAGCTAAATTGACCTAGTTGGAGTTTGGCCGGGACTTTGGGATTCACACCTTAGATTCTGCATGGGACTTTTAATTATTACACGTGGTTAGACCAATTTTCTCATCCAAGAAACAGTATGTGCAATTGCTCCATTCCCTTTCTTCATCCCACAGCCAGGGAGTCTGATGGCTTACTGGCCAAGGGAAAGCAAGTGAATCCACCTAATTTGCTTAATGACATTTTTTCCCCAGAGATCTTTCATGCTATAATTTCTATCCTTGTCCTACTTACTTTCCTTACTGGTTTTTTTTTGGTTTTTTTTTACTGTGATTATAATAGCTCCTGAGCATTCTTTTGTTAACAAAACCTGTGTCCTACCAATGCAAATCAACTGTGTCACTCAGGACAGAGGGAAAATGTCAGGGTTGTTAAATTTTTGTTTATTTCACTGTAGCACCAATTTTGATCTTTAGCAGTGTATTTATTTCTTATTTGAGGCTTCATCAGTCATTGCTACTAGAGAACAAAGAATAAGCATTCTGAAAACACTTCAGAAACAGGTTCAAGATGAGAGTAAACCTGGGAGAAACACAGGTTTGGCAAGTGCAGCCATAGGGCTGTAATGGTAACATTCAGGCTGCTGATCAAAACCAGTCTTTACTCCTTTTCCCAGTCCTTGTAAGTCACTGAAGTTTACCTCTGAAGCTAAAATTTCCCAGTTTTGTTCAAAGATGAAGTGCTTGCTTTTTTTTTTTTTCTCCCAGATTTTTTTCCCACTAAAAGAACTTAAAAATGGTTCAAGCATTTTTATGATTTTTTTTCCCTACAACAGAACATGTAGAAACTATTCCCACTTCAGTAGGAGTGTTTGTTATTGCGTTCTGAATAACACCACAGCCAAACCAGCATGGGGTTAAAAAGTTTATATTTAGCATAAAAACAACTAGCTGAAAAATGTCTTTGAGTGCTCCAATGGAATCTGATTTTGATTTGACCGAATTTTGACCCTGAGGAAATTCCACGCATAAGCACAATCCATTCTGTATGCCTGTATCCACTGGGCTGGGAGGAGGAGGAAGGCAAGGTTAATGTGTAGTGTGCTTGGCTGATTCCTTATCCCAGCACAGAGTCTTTTGGGGCCTCAGTAATGCCCTGGGAGAGCAGTACTGAGGCGGATGGTGCTTCTCACGCATCTGTGGCTGAATAGTCCTTGCAGTCTTAGGGCCCTGTGTCTTGAGAAATAACCTAAATGCCTAATGAGATTAAAGGAGGCTTCTTGAGCATTTTGGATAGGTCCACCACCCTGTTCCTCACTGGCCAGGGTCAGAATTGGTGGGGGTACCTAGGGTCAGACACAGCCCAGTCATCAGTAGGTCTGTGGGGATGTGGCAAGTCCGAGGTCAAGTCATGGAGTCAGTCTTCAGGGTCCAGATCAAGTATGTCCATGGTCACATACAGGGGAAAGCTGTGGCTGGAGACCAGCACTCTTACAGTGTTGCTGGGGCAGGGACTGATGGCTCCAGGCTGGGGAGAGCATGGGGAACCTTCATGTCTGGAAATATTTAAGACCTGCCTGGAAAAGGCCCAGATCAACCTTATCTGCCTCTGAAAATGGCCCTTCTTTGAGCAGGGAGTTGGAGGAGAGACCTCCAGCCTTCCCTCCCAGTCCAGGTTAGTCTGATTCTACAAAGCCTCCTGGATGCAGGATATCCTGTCACTGTGAATGTTACTCACTCAGGCTCTACACTGTGTGTGACAGAAAACCAAGCAGAGCTGCACCCACCAGAGGTGATGGTCCTCCTTACAGAGCGGTGGGACTGAGCACTGCAAACTCTGACAGTCACTTTATGTTCAACCCAGAGCAGCCAGCAGAGTCCTCAGAAGAACAGAGCTAAGCATATGTGCCTGTGTTTAGAGGACCATCATGTCAGGGAATATTTGCAGGCATTTAGAGCCCATTCAGGGTCCAAGGGAAGTCAGGAGAAGGCGAGCTCTCCAGCTGACTGCCTCGGGCCCTGGCCTGCCCTAAAGAAGGTCTGCATAGCACACTGGGCACTGTGGCCTTGACTCAGCTGAGCAATTTGGAATGTGTGTCTTGCTGAATGAGAGTTTATGAATCTAGCTGAAATTGCTTTATAGGGCACAATTCCCACTGAAATCCTCGGGAAGGTTTTCCCATGCACTTCAATGGAAATGTGATCAAATCTATGTCATCTGATAGTCCCTTAGGCTGAGGATAAAAATTGCTGCTCTGTTGGTTAAAATCAGAATGGATAGAACAGGAGCTGCCAATAAAAATGTTACAGTGAGATATGTAAGGGAAAAGTCCTTTAGTAAGATTTCCTGCAATATGGATAGACACAGAAGAGAAAGAATTAAAAATAAAGAGTTAAAAATATCTTTAGGTGTAGGAAAAATTTAGCATCAGGAATAGAACAATGCAAACTTTGATAAAGTGTTCAACCTAAAAGAACAGTTTTATACCTCATTTTAATGTATTTCCTGACTGATGAGTATGCAAAGACATCATTTTAGTAAGCTTTGACAAAGTTGGTCATATAGCACTTATGTAAGAGACTGATTTCTTCTGTGAGTTTATTTTTTTAAGTTAAACTGGTGACTATAGGCATGTGTATAAAAGAAGAAACCTTCTAAATTTAAATCCTTCATTTTTCTTAATTCTGAAGTTGTGGTAGAGTCTAATCAGATTTGGAGCCCTCTTAGAAACTGTGGGAATATTTCTAAATTTGGTTGTTAATCTATTGAACAGAAAAGCTGCCATTGGAGAGAATAACTTCCTTTTAAAGTACTAGTAAGTGTGCAAAAGTCCTCAGAGGCTTAGGAGGCAAAGTCTATTTACAGCTAGAAGATTCAGACTCTTAAGAGCTTACAGCACTTCTGAAAATGAGATTTAAATGCTTCTAAGTAATTAGGGCACTACATAAAATCATATCTAATTTCCCTCTTTTTCCTCTGACATCAACACCAATCATAAAATGATTTTTTACCTAGTTGATAGCAGAACTGGTTTTATGTGAACCAAATCCAAGAGAAAGAGGTATGTTTCAGAAGTGAATTAAATAAATTAATAGTGTTTAAGTATGGGAGGCAATACACATCCTTGGTTTCAATGAAATTAAATGCATGGGTTCTGTAGTAATTATTTCCAAACTAGATGTTGTTTTCAGCTGAATGCTCATCCCTTGGAAGCCAGTGGAACTGTGTCTGATGGACTTGGTGCAGTAGCAGCCAGAGCCGATGTAGGCTTGCACAGTCTTGCAAATCATAAATTATTCCTCTGTAGCCACGGGAAGGAGGCTAAGGTAACAATGAACAAACACTCTCATGGTTCAAACAGAATAACAAAATCTTGTTTGAAATCTGGTGATTTTGGAATATCCTTGGCAAGAGGGGTTAAGTACAGACTTCCTCATCACTTCAATGGATCAGACATATGCTAATCCCATCCTGCCTGGAGCAAGATGTCAGCTCTCTTAGAGTGCACTGTTGTCAGGCCCTGGTTTCACACAACTGCTGCTGTGGCTGACAGGAGAGAAGAGCTTTCCTTTCTCCACAAGATCTCAGTGGCACAGCGATTTGTGGGTCAGAAAGAGGCAGCTTCTTTCATGGAAGCTCTGCAGTCTGCCATGGCTGTATTGGAGACACTCTTTAAAAGGTCAGGGTCTCAGGGCTGGCTGGCTCTGCTCTATATTCTCAGCTCTCCAAGAGTTTCTCTGGAAACTCTGCAACATTCAGCCGCCCCTGCCGCATTTCCCACATGTCCTTAGGAACTCCAAGGGAAAACTGATTCCTCGGGATCCAGGCTCCATGCTAGATGGGACTTAGGATGTGCAGAGATACTGAGCAATTGGCAGCAAGTGCACAGGGGTGATTGCCAGCTGCTCCAGAGGCCAGGATAGGTGTCCACAGGCCATGGCACCTTCCTTGGCTTCCCACCTCCTCCAGCTGCAGCACCTGGAGTAGAGGCAACCAGGCAGCTTGAGGAGTCACAGGATTGTTCATACAGGGGTGCCTGCCCATAGAGAAGGAGGCATCAGAGCTTTGGCTGGATCAACCTCCAGTCCCGATCCATCACTGGAGGAGACCCCTGACAGCCCAGGCTCCCCAGACATTTAAAATGCAGCTCAGGGAACAAGTATAGCGAACAACAATAAACGTGATCATAAATCAAATATAATATAAACAAATAAAAAAAGAGAACCATTGCGTTTTGTTCACAGTGACGATCCCAGCGGTTCCACAAGCAAGAAAGCCGGGTGTGAAACGGAGGATCCGAAGGAGGCCGGCAGACAGAGTGGCCAGGAAGGCAGGTCCGACACCCTGACGCTAAAAGCCCAGCCTGCGGAGCCCCGTGAAGAGCAGGCAGCGGGGTGTTCCCCCCTGGTGCAGAAGGCGAGCCTCCACCACACGGGCTCCCCAGTGAGAGTGCAGCGCAGCAAGGGGACGGCCTCGTGTTCCCATGCGGCTGCCTCCGATTATGAGCTCTCCCTTGACCTAAAGAATAAACAGGTACCAAGGCTTCCTCCTCAGGCTGTGGGAGAAGGGGATGGGGCGGGTGGGGCTGCGTTTGCACTATGATGGAATAACTTTCAGCAAATACATTAGCCTTTTGTTCACCTAGTGCTTTTGCCCTGCCTAACCGGACCTTTGGGTGTGAGAGGCTGATGGAGGAAGCAGCTTTCCCTCCTCTGACTGAGTCACACTTTCACCCAAACCTGCTGGTGTCTGCTCCGCCTTGCCTGGATTCAGTGGTCCAAAATGGACATAGAAACCCAGTTGTGAGTGCAGGCTTAGAGATGGGTTGCAGGCAGCCAAGAGCAGCAGCATCCAAGGGTAGTGTCTTGCTCACAAGTGCAGTGTCCATAGGGCTCCCAGCAACTGGTTGTCCCAAATGACCTTCCTCATGGGAGAGTCTCCAAGAACCATCTCGCCATCTTGGATCATGCAGGGCAGGCCTCTAGCACACTTCTGCATTAGCAAGAGCTTTCCAGGGGAAGTGGGGTTTATTTAATGAGTGTCCTGCACAGCATCTACCACAATGTTTGTGCACTGCTGCCACCACTGCCCTCGGCCCAGAGGAGGATGCTGAAGAGGTAGGCAAGTTTACCAGGCTGAGGGAAAATTTTTCAGTCCTAGAAGTTGCAAGGACTGCCTTCTGTGCCTGAGACTACAGCCTAGCTCCAGAGCATAAGCATGCCTATCTCTAGCTGCACCTCCTGATGGACTCCCAGCAGAGGACAGTGGGACAGGGGCTGATAGCAGCTGGCCTCCTCCCTCACAGGTGGAATGTGTCTCCTCCCTCCTCGTCTCTACAGATTACCGTCCAGGAGAACTGCTCTGCAAAACAGAACCTAAAGCATAAGTTGTGCCTTTTCCCTGGGAAAAAGGCAGCTCAACCAGAGGCTGTAGGATATGCAGACCCTGCAGTCTGTGAGGCGAGGAGGACAAGCAAACACTAGTGACAGTGTCCAGATTATGTTCAGGGGCAGAGTTCAGTGGAAGCTGTGCTATTGCAGCTGAAGGGTCTCAGCTAATGAGGTTTCCACAGAAGAAGCTGCTACTTCTGGGACATCTCTCTACCACTTCCCTCAAGACACAGATGCTGTCCCTAAACATACATGTCGGATCAATACCCAATAGATTTTTAAGCAAAAGAGACACCTCTCTAGCTCTATCTTTCTCAAAATACTTCATACTCAACTCAGACAGAATTCTTGCATCACACCAGGAAAAAAATAAGAGAGACTAATTAACTGGCTTTACGAGCTAACATGACATCTTCAGAGTGGGCCACATCTTGACTGCTGTATATGGGCTTAGCCTCCTCCATAGCCTAGAGCTGATCTGGATTGTCCTGGATAGTGTCTGTCCTGTGTTATTTTAGCTTTAAGGTCATGTTGCCATATCATTGTTCTTGCAGCAGAGGCCAAATCTGCCCTGGATGCATGTGAACTAGAGAGACATGTTTAGCTGATTGTTCATTAATGTCTGGTGCCTCACAGAACTGACCTTGCAGGGTCTGAGCCCATCTCCTTGGTGAAACCACTTTTCTCGCAGCAAAGGGGCCTTGCAATTTGTGTGCCCCTCCAGACTCATGTATGTCTTCAGTGAATTGCCTCCAGCTCTGGAAGGGGGCATCTTCAGGCAGTGAAGAGTACTAATTCTTCCACTCTTGCACTGTAGTATGTGTTTTTATAGGTATTCCTATCAATTTACTGATCAGGTAATTTTCTTAAATGGGAGTAATGGTGATAGGACCTGCACAGCACTGTCCCAGCAGAACCCTACTTATAGCATACCTTGTAATACAGGAATAGAACTTACAGTAAGAGAAACAGGTGGAAGTAGACATTTTTAGTCTCACTGCACAACTGAAGTCACATTTACCTTTTGAGACAGGACTGAGTGCTAGTAAGGAAGGACGGTAAAGTGCAGCCTCCTCTGCAAGGCTTGGACTAGTTGTTGCCTCTCAGCATAATCCTAGAGAGTTGGTGAGTGGATTCATGGCCCTCCTTGCTCTCTATCCCATGAAACAGAGAATTCTGACAGTTCACAGAGCACAAGTACTTTATGCTGAGAGGCTGAGACAGAGACTCAATTACTAAAGTTCTCCTGTGCTTAGACTCTATTGTAATGTTGGGAAAATGGAGGGGACCACAGGAAGGAGGAGCATGCTTTCAGTCACACATACTCTTGGGCTGTGCTGAAGGGCAGCAGCTGTCCCATGGATGAAGGAAAACACTCCATTAAAAAATATCCCTTATAGCAATGTCTTTCCATTGTGAGAGGTTGGAGAGAGCAAGAAGCATTAAGAATGAGTGATAGAGAACATCTATGCTTTGCATGTCTTTTTTTTTTTTTTTCCTAATTTTTTTTTATGATGCATGCATGGCCTTGAGTGACTCAGATTCTGTCCCTGAGCTGATTCTTTTCTGATTATAACATGATAGCACATCACCATGCTCAGTGGCAACCTGGGTGGAAAACCAGTGCTAACTGATCAGGTCATGGTCTCTCCTGGCAGATTTATCAATTTATGCCCATGGGCAGCAAAGCCATGGAGTGTGCACCTCAAATGTTTGGCCATATCCAGGCCTGCAGTTGGGCTTGCCTTTTGGCTTGCCTTGATCTTGTTAAATCTCCCTTCATAAGCAATCCCTCATGGCAGTGGATATATCACAGCCATTTCTAATTCAGCCACAAGGCTGGAATTGCTCAGAGTGTTCATACTGAGGCCCAGAAATGTATTAAGCTAACTATTCTTTGAAATCCCCCTGACCCCCCTTCTGCTTTTCCCTTCCTTTGGCGTTGGCTGTCGGATTATTCCCCAGAGAAGAGTGGCTTTAAGTAGGCAATTACTTGTGATTCACGGGGTTTGTTAGGAATGAGAGAAGGCCAATCATGTCTGGCCTTTCTCGCCTCTCAGATGGGAGGAGAAGGTTCCTCCAGCCATCCAGACATACATCTCCATTACCCATGACTGCTGTGGTGCTAACAGATGCCCTTTCCTCCTCTGGTGAGGAGGAACATAGGCTACAGCTGTGTGAAATCTTTAATTCCTTTGGACTATCAGTTAGCTCGATCTGACAGCAAATGAGTATGTCTCAGACTTCAATAAGCAGCAAATGGCTGGGTTACAGCAAAGAAAAAGAGACAGAGACCCACTGCTACCAAACAAGGCTGGGGAGGGCACTCCTCTCTGGGGATGCTGCATCTGCCTCTGCCATTCTTCTCAGACATCCCTTGGAACAGTCCCTGTCCCTGTTATGCCTGCTGAAAGATACCATACGATTCCCCTTGCTTTGGACAGTGTCAGCTGGCAGTGGACCACACGCAGAACTCAGCCTTGCACCCCTGGCATGAACTAGAAAACAGACTAGTTGTGGAGCCCTCTCACTTCAGATCTTGTTCTGCTCCTTAATGTCTTAGTCCTTTGGGAGGACTGACATTATGGACTGCAAAAAGCTGGTGATGTTTTTTACTGAGGTACTGACAGCTTGCTCTGTTCCTTTAGACTTTTGGAAGAATCTCTTCTCACTAGCAATTAAAGTCTGCCATTTTTGGCACTGTCCTTGCATGAGATAAACTGGCCTTTTAGTTCAGATCAGCAATGACATCTTGTCTTGGCCTCTAATATGATCAGAGCATACGAATTTCATGTTTTCAGAATGGCTGTCACCTCCTTGGAAACCACAGATAACTGTAAGGCTCTTGGTTCTGCTTTATTTTGCATTTTGCTGTTATTCTGTCCCTCCCATTTGTTCCTCTTTTCCTCCTAGCACAATTAGCTCTACGTTTTCATTAACCAGATCATTATTTTAAGTGCTCACGGTCAGTTGTCAGTAATAACTGTCTGAGTTGTGCCTTTGCAGGTTACTGGTTTAATTTACATTTGTCTGCATGAGCCTTCCTCCTATAGGAATGGACCAAGGGATAGTTCAGTCTCTTTCCAAGCAGACCAACTTTAAAGACGTGTCAGGAGTGTTGGTTTTATGGTGGGATTTAAGATGTCCTTGTTTATCCAAAAGGCCTGCTGCCAGGTCTCGTGGTATATGACACTGTATCCATGATTACTGTGGAGGTGATTTTTAGCAACATTTATGCAGACTTTTTCTGGGAGGGCAGCAGTGAGAGTATTAGGCAAATATTCTTTAAATTAGGGGTAAGCAGAGCTCTGAGCCAGATACCTCTGCAACTGCGGTGACCAACCCCATTGCTAAGAAAATTGCTGGTATTTCTTAGTGCTGGGCTTTTACGTTTGCCTTAGACAGACAGAGAACTCAAGGGCAAGGCAGACAGAAAACAGAAGCCTACCTGATGTTTGAGCACAAGGCAAAGGTCCCTGCTTCATGTCCAGAGAGGGAAATATGAAAGGATGTGCTCCCCATCCCACTCTCTTCTGTAAATGTCAGCCTCCCAGTACTTGCTCCACAGCCAGGATACCAGTGCAGGCACAAAATGTCTGGGCTTACGTTGTTCCTCTCCACCTGTCATCTCCCAAGGTTACATTATCTTCCTCTACTTCCAGAGCAGTCAGTATTGGAAAGATTCCAGAGGTCATTTACACTTCTCATAGCTGTCAGACCAGGGCTTCACGTGTACCTACATCACTCACTGATCTGTAACTTACATCATGTTATGGAAACAAAGAAGGAAGCAGGTGACATAGCATGACTCTGTGAGCTAAGGCTCATGCCCCAGTCTCACTTTGACTGTGAAACCAATTTGCACTTAAACTCAGACCTTGTGGAGCTCATTTTTTCAAACTGTGAGTACTGGGCCAACAAGGCATGGTGAGGGACAAGTGCTATGTCTGGGGATGAGGATGCAGTCAGTAAAACTCGTCCTTTGGTTCTGCTAACGAGCTCATATTTGCCACATGACTGATGCAGTGAATCCTCTGCTGGTTCAGGACTGACTTCACCAGCACTCTCAGTCCTGCCTTTCATCTTTTTTTGGTTTCTCCACATGTGTGCATACATATTAACACTACAATCTGCACCTGCACTCTGCCCTGTGAAGTGCCAATGATGTAGTTTAGTTCACAGTTCAGCCTAAACCTCAGTGAAGGTGGCTTGAGTTCATTCTTCTTTTTTTTTTAACCCCATCTTCCACCTTCATCGTCACACTGTCCCCCTCATCCTCTGTCAGTCACTCATTGGAACCAAATCATCTGTCACTCTCCTGGAACTTGTTAGTGAAAACCCAGCTGCAGAAGAAGAGTGGGGGGATTACCAGGAAGTTTAAATTCTAGATTACAGGAACAAGCATACATATCTGCTGTGCTGAAGCCAGTTGAGATGGTGTGTGTGGATATATTTACATGTGTTTGTCATTACCAGGTCAGGTAAATCCTCTTTCTACTTGTTTTTAGCATCTTGTCTCAACATTTAAAATTCAGATTTTTTTACTTTTCAAAACCGAGAGTCTTTCTTTTACTGGGTATTTTTCTTTTCATTGCTGGCTGACACCTGAAAAACTCAGATATCAAAAAGGAAGACACTTTGGCATTCAGGATGCTTTTTAAAAGACACAAACTCAGAACAAACCCAGCCTCCACTAACTTATATGGAAGTTTATGTTTCTTGCTAACTGCTAGATCAAGTGAACATTCTCTGCATTTAAAAATTAAAATTTCTTCCCTTTTTCTGAATTATTTCTCCTTTCACTGAGAGTATTTCCTAAGGTTGCTAAGGAGGGGAGAAGCATTAGTAACACTCTGAGACAAGAGATAATGCTTGACATTACCAGAGCACCACTGAGCAGGAAGACACAATGCTGGAATGTTGTATTTGCAGTGATGAACTTGCTCTGAAGGCTGTCAGAAGCGAGTCTGCAAGGGAAGGGCACCTGCAGACTCCAGCTCTCGTGACTGTCACTCTAGGAAGAGGCAGGATCCCATAATAGCTGTGAGGGAGCTTGTAGTGCTGATGATTTAGCCAGTCATGCCCAAATGGGAACCTTCTGTTGAAATCAGGAGCAGGGCTAATTCCGTGTCAGAAGTTCCTTTGACAGCCATTGAAGACTAATCAGTGTAGGAGGTGGGGCAACAACAAGCCATCAGGAGGGAGTTAGCAAAAACTAACGTCTCTGTTCTCTGTTTTTCAGATCGAAATGCTAGAGCACAAATACGGCGGCCACCTGGTGTCCCGCAGGGCAGCCTGCACCATCCAGACCGCCTTCCGGCAGTACCAGCTCAGCAAGAACTTTGAGAAGATCCGCAACTCCCTGCTGGAGAGCCGCATGCCGCGCCGCATCTCCCTGAGGAAGGTCCGCGTCCAGAACTCGGAGAGCTTCTCTGCGGAGAAGGCCCTGGTGGAGGGGTACAACTTCGTGGGCATCCCACTGGTGAGGTCCCCATCCTTGCCAGCCACCATCAGCGGGGCGCTGACTGAGCTGGAGGACTCCTTCACAGAACAAGTTCAGTCCCTGGCCAAATCCATCGATGATGCCCTCAGCACCTGGAGCCTGAAGACCATGTGCTCCCTGCAGGATGGGGGCTCGTACCAGATCAGGGAGACCTTCAGCGCTAGCTCCATGCAGCCAAACCAAGACTTGGAAGCTGAGCTGCAGGATCAGGAGAAGGAGGAAGGTCTCCTGCCAGATACTCTACCCAAGAGCAGCAGCACTCTCATGATGGCTTTTCGAGATGTCACAGTTCAGATCGACAACAAGAACATCTCTGTCTCATCATCTACCTCGGTGTCCATGGCAAACTGTCTCAGCAGCAACGATCAGGCTGGGCCCTCTCCAGCTACCCAGGCTGAAGAAAGCCCAGGAGAAGGGGAGGAAGAAGCCAGTGAACTACCATCTGCCCCAGAAAGTTTACCTGAGAACAGCCTCACTTCCACGGAGGTGGATGTCAGTACTAATGGCATGGGGGACAGCAGTGCTGAGCCAGATCAGATGGCAGTGCAGAAGCTCCAGTTTGATGCAAGCAACGAGGTGGGGCAAAGCAAAGGCTCGGAGTCTGAGAATGCAGACAACTCAGAGCAGCTGAGCAGCAGCAGCACCTCCACTTCAGCCAAGTCAGCCTCTGAGGTGTCCTCAAAAGAAGCCCTGCAGGCCATGATCCTCAGTCTCCCGAGGTACCACTGCGAGAACCCAGCCAGCTGCAAGTCTCCCACACTTTCCACAGATACCATGAGGAAACGCCTTTACCGCATTGGACTGAACCTCTTTAATATGTAAGTGACTCTTCCTCTGTTTCCCAGCCTGTGTTTTGCCTCACAGGAACAGATGATGGCAGGCTCTTTGTCTAGATCCATCTCCAGGGAAGTTCGTATTCAAAGGCATGACCATCTGGGTATGCAACGCACAACACAGGTTGGCTTCCCAGAAGCTCTTTCCCTAAAGTCTCCCAAGTACTGTCTTTCTTTTCTGCCTAACAGAGGAACAAGCCCATGAGTAGTGCCCATGCTCTCACAATACACTGAACCTTCAGTTCCAGTTGCTGTCCACTTGGCATCCACCAGCTGAGCCTGGGATTACTCTGCTCCACTATGCTGCAAAGGAACAAACATAGCTGGAACTATAAACCCAGCCCTGGTTACTTAACATGGGGCAATTCCAAGTAAAGAGACAGAGAGAGACAGAGGTAGAGCTGAGCTTAGCTAGCCCAGTATGAGTCATAATGAAAAAATTACATCTCTGGCTGTCATTTTCCTTCAGATACTTGGGTAGATTTTCACCTGACAGACCAGGTTTTGTCACCTGTCTCTCACATATCTGAGTTTGATATCCTATGAGAAGGCTGTAGGTGTGAAAGCAAAAGCAGAGCAGAGGTTACCATCAGAAGAGAGTAACTCACAGGGTCACACTTGGATTGGCAGAAAGCAGCTGAGCTCCCTTAAGGAGATTTAGATTTGCTCATTGCCTTTTGATGAGACTTTTCTCATCTAAGCAAGCCACAAGAAGTACTGGGTTTTGCTTTATCATCACACTCTCATATCTCTGTCTTTGTTTCCTTTTGAGTCCCCTAATAATGAGGATGTAATGTACCCATACTAGGAGAACGTTTCTCCACACGTCAGCGTGGGCATTTTAGTCAAAGCAAGGACTGATCATTGTGCAGTCCTAGGCAGAAGTTTTTCCCAGACAAAGGGGCAATGCACAGGATTTATATATGTGTACCATGGAGGCTGTGGACTCCAGAAGGCAAGGACCAGGAAGAGAGGTTTTTAGGGTTGGTCTCAGAGCACGTGCAGAAGTGCAGTGATGTTAGGTCAGACAGATTTGGGACTCTTACAGAACTGAGAAGGACATATTTCCAGTTCTGAGTACAGATTGGAGGACAGGAGTAAGGAAAATAACTTGTTAGCTCTGGGGAATGATGCCTTTCTTTAATCTCTGAGCAGTATCTAGGGGACATGTGGCTCCCCTTGTGACTTCCTATTCAAGGGGCTGGGAGGGCAATTAAGCTTTCTGCAGTTATTTGGTTGTTGCTTTCCCTGTGTATTTCCAGGAAGAAGCCAGTTTACTATTGTGGTGTTTGGGATGTGGGCACTGATCTGTAGGGCATGGAGCTGAGGCTGTGCGTGTGTGCACGCACATCCTTTTTGCTGAATTTTCCTGGAGCAGGAGCTGAAAGCCTGCAGTTTTCTAGTGGAATCTGCCACAGTCTATCTGGCCTTGCCTTGCATTTTTGGACGGCGTTTTTGCTCTGGCTTGGAGCAGGCCTCTGGAAACACATCGATGCGGTGGCACTTTCCCCATCCCTGCTGCACCGTGAGGGGGTGGAATCCCTGGAATGGCGAGTGCTTCATTATGCAGCACTGCTGTAAGAGCACAGTGTGTGTGGGCAGCTGGCTGCGTGGGCAGAGGGAAAGCCAGCAGGACGTGAGGAATCCCGCAGCATTTGCTGGCTCTGCTTAACACCCCTGCAACATCAAAAATGAATAGCAGGGACCAGGCTCAGGAGAGAGCGGAGAAGAGTCATCTGCTGCACATCTGGGTAAAAGCTGCATGCTGCACTACATGGGATGCATCTGCAGGTGTTCAGTGGCAGAGATGCTGTATTACTATCAGGATTTTGTGGAGAACAAATCAAATCCTGGGAAAAACTGATGAAAGGCTGCTGTTAGTGAAAGAATATTTGAGTTATGGTCTAGGCAGTGCAGGAGGGCTGTCACAGTTGGAGTGTTTTATCCTGCATCCTCTGATGGGCTTGTGTGCACCATCTCTACTGAAACCTGCGCATCCATGCCAGTGTGTGCATTTCTCTGGCTATATTCAGCTCTCAGCTCTTCTGGAGTGGATCCAAAGTCAGTTCAGTGACTTTGGAGTCACACAGGTGTAACTGAGTTCATCCTCGTGTTGTGAACACCATACTGTTCCTTGCCAAATACCAAAGTATATGGATGTGCACTTTATGAATCTCTGTTGCTTAGTTTGACTTGTGTCCCAACCATATCACCTTTGCACCTAGCAGGGAACTCTACCTGTACTCTTCAGTGGTGAACCAGGAGGTCTGTGTGATAATAAAGAGGGTGTATTGCTGCTTTTCCCTGAAGAAGCCCTGGGGGTTTTAGTATCAGACCTTGCACCTCTCTATCCATAATTTAAAGGGCTGATTGTTCTTACAGCCCTCCCCCCAGGGATGCCACACTGCCCAGGATATTGTCTTTTGACATTACAGAGTAAGCAGAAGTATTTCAAGCCCATCTGCTTTTTACATGCCTGCGAGGCCCCTGTAAGAGGAGCAGGCCATTCTGCTGAATGCTGATCCCCTTATAGCTAGACATATGTTGCTCACCCACATACTTCACCACCTGACAAGTGTCACAGTCTGTGCCTGTGCATATCATGCATTCACGTGCTCTGAAATCTCATCCTATTCTTCCCTCACCCCAGGAAACTGCCTGAGCAAACTCACTCCTTGAGCTTTGACAAAGAACCTTGAATTTGGATTAATGATGGAAGTATGACATAATTTTATGAAGTCACCCTCTTACCTCTCTCCACCCACCAGCTCAGAGAACCAAAGAAATGTGGCAATCTTCCTGCCATTGCAGTGATTCACCTCAGCACAGTGCATTGGACTCTTCAGAGGGGCAGACTGAAGTATGGGAGGAAAATGTCCTGCACAATACACATGTACCATTTGTTCTTGTCTGTGCTGTGAGACAGGCTCCACATAGGCTCACAGCCACTCCCAGGACACACAGGGGCTTATAAAGCAGGACAGAAAGATGGGAACAGATGTTTTATCAGGGCCTCTGGCAATAAAACCAGGGGTAATGGTGTTAAACTGAAGGAGGGCTAGTTTCAATTAGACGTAAGCAAGAAGATTTTTACAATGAAGATGGTGAAACACTGGCACAGGTTGCTCAGAGAGGTGGTGGATGCCTCATCCCTGGAGATATACAAGATTAGGTTGGAGGGATCTCTGAGCAACCTTATGTAGTTGAAAATGTCCCCACTCACTGCCAGAGGGTTGGAGTAGATGGCCTTTAAAGGTCACTGCCAACCCAAACCGTTCTGCCTCTGTAAGAGCTGTGTGTGCAGGCACAGACAGTGGCACATTAAGAAGCAGAAAATCCCTCCCACAGCCAGGCAATCAGGCCCACTCAGCACCAGACTTGTTCTCAGAGAGATGCTCACAGCCACAGAGCAAGAAAAGCCCTCTGTTTGGGAGCTGCAGATGGCTCCCTCCCTTCTTCTGACAAGGCATTCTCTGGGTGCCCTCTCTCACACACAAAGATTTCTGCCTGAGGGCGTGAATCAATAGAGAAGGGAAGAAAAACACAGCTAAGAGTGAGGGAAGTGGAGGAAGAGATAAGCAAATCTGAGTATGGGATTTCTGTTCAGGCAGCCAACATCCAGCTCAGGTGAGGAAGGTAAAAAAGTATCGCTCAACAAAGAATGTTGAAAATACATGAAAAACAATTATTTTTTTTTAACAGAAAAAAGTGCCCACTTTTGGTTATCCCCCTTGGAGTCCTGAGCCTCGTTTGCCCATAGACCATGTCAGCAATGTCTCCTAAGTTTCTTTACAAAGGAAAGAGCCTTTGACTCTGGATCAGATCGATGGCAGAAGAGCCACCAATGAGACATGGTACAATGCAGCAGGATCCTTCGTGGCAGTGGGATGCCACTTGTGATTGCCAGGTGACAGCAGGTGCTGCGAGTGACACAGCAAGGTCCTATGACATCTTTTTGTCCTCACTAGCAGCTAGGAGGGCACACAGAAAGTCACTTTTCCTCACCCCAACCTGTCCCATTCCTGACACACATGTGAACTCATAGGAGCCCATGCACATACCAAGGGCTGCACTGATGCACACCATGGGGTGAGCCAGAGGCAACAATGCCTCCAAAAGATCATGCAAACTCACAATGTCTCTGTCCTTGCCTTCCAGAAACCCAGACAAAGGGATCCAGTTCCTGATCTCCCGAGGCTTCATCCCAGACACCCCCATTGGGGTGGCACATTTCCTGCTGCAGCGGAAGGGCCTCAGCCGACAGATGATTGGGGAATTCCTGGGCAACAGCAAGAAGCAGTTCAACAGGGACGTCCTGGAGTAAGTGTGGGAATCTCTTCCCCTTCTCCCTGCACTCTAAAGGAGTTGCCAGCTGACTCTGCCCCTGGCTGCACCAGCAAGCCCTTTGTTGTCCTCCATGCCCCTTCACCCCCACTCTCCAGGAACTTCACCATTGCCAGTCCCTATCTGGCATCTCTCAAGACATTTCCCACCTATGTGTTTCACCCTGCATATCATCAGTTCTTTCATTTCAGCTCCTTCTCAGGAGGCCTGTGGTCACCTAGCAGGAGCTCAGCACTGTCACGTGGTAGAACTAGTGATGCTGGCAGGTTTGGGGGCTGGAAAACTCTCTGGCTGGGGTCTCATCCCATTCATATAAAATACCTCTGATGCCTTCTGGGAAGTACTAAGAGAGGCAGAGGAGGAAAAATATCTGCTACCTGCTGTGAGATCAGCAAGGAGAAGTGAATGCTGGCTACATATTCAGTTCTCTTTCAGTCCAGGTTGGAAATTGGTGGCCCTTTGAGTTTGTCCAATGCATTACAAGGATAATTATGAGGTCCTGTTTGTGCTGATGAAGAGGCTTGCATATAAAAACATGCTGCTCAGGGCTCATCATTGCCACAACAGCCACAGAGCACTGAGGAACATCCGCACTCCAAAATCCCCAATGAGCTGAGCTGCCCTTTTTCAGAACAAAATCTGCTTCTGTTCAGTGGCTGCCTTTGCTGGATTGTTACCTTCAATTCTCTCATTGTGACCCTCTTCTGGTCACAAGCCATGCATCTCTCAGCCTACACCTCTCTCCTCGTTCAAGTCTAGCTCATTCAGAGACCCATTTCAAGGCATGACCAGCACTCAGCTGCATCTGTCTTTTATTATGCAGAAGCACAACTCTAAGTGAGAGCTGCCTTTCCATTAGGTAGGAAGTCCTTTGCACTGGGTCCTTTATTACATTCTCCAATTCTCAAAAATGTTCTCTACTTCCCTTGAATTTTGCTGTGGTTTCTCTTGAACCAAACCATACAGAAACTCCAAATCCCATCCACGTACCACTTCTACTCCAGAGAAGAGTGGAGGATGCCAAAGTTCAAGAGCCAAATCTAGGCCTAAATTTTAAAATTAATTCCAGCTGCAATTGCTGGTTCCTATAGCTGCAGGTACCTACGTGACCTTCTGTCCATCTCTGTTTTTAATATACTGTAGAAGTATTGATGTGTCTAGCAACAAGACACATGTGCTGTCCAGTCTCTTCATGCTGAGAATTACAATTTAAAGTAATTGCCTCTTTTTCTCCAGTAAGTGTTGTGTGGGCTGCTTTCCCTGATAGATAATCTGCTCAAATCCAAACCTAGCCCCTACATGCACAGGGAAATACTGCAACAACAACAGGCTGGCACTTCCTTGTAATCCTAAATTTGGCATCATCCCTGCAAATGATCATGTTCCTCTGCCTCACATGGGACTACAAACTCAGTGTCAGCAGCTGCTGGGAACAGTCCCTATTGCAAAGCCTGGTGTCAGCCTCCCAGCCTCAGTACCCAGGAGCTGCTACATTGGGGTTGCCTGTCCTGTTTCTGCATGGGGCACGGGGACAATTGGAGCAGGTGGCCCTACTCCAGCATGCTCATTACTCAGAGTTTCCACTGCCCCTGTCATGGTAACACTCCAAATGTTCAGTGAAAGAGTGACCTTGCCCATCCTATTAACATCTGTAGAAAACAAGGCTCAAAGATGAGGACCTCAAGATATTGAGGCTGTGTGTACATGGATACATCTTGGGCACGGACTGTGTGCTCCTGAACATGTATCAAACAACTGGGTCTGAGTTCAGGGTTCAAACCTGTGTCTGATCTCTCCAGGCAACAGATGATATGCTTGCACTAACAATCTGTGCTGCCACCCCCTCTTCACAATAAATGGCTGATTTGTCTTCCTTAAAGGCAAAGATAAAAGTAGACTTAAAATATATGCAGAATATTCTAAAACAGGAAGGAAAAAACATGCACATTCAGCTGGTTGTAGCTGTGCCATTTGAAGGTACTTCCTGTGCCAGTTCTGAGCTTAGGGGTATAGTTGATCATGGTTGGTGGGTTTTGCAAGCAAATTCTTCATCAACTGCTCTCATGAGAGCTGGATGGTCAATGGCTGCACACCCAGCAGCGTGCCATGCATGGAAACAAGGCATTGAAAGGAGAAATCATGGCCCAGAATTATAATCCTGGGTATTTTTCCTGCCCATGCCACAGGAGGAAGAGGGCTGGCAGTGTGGTGCAGTGTGCTGGCATTTCCAGTGCACTGTATCTCAAGGGCTGGTCACAACTTATGAGCTGTTTCTATGGGAACAAGAGGCAGATCAAAGACCTTTTGGCATTTTAGAGCTGTGTAAGACCTTGTCTGGTTGTCATTCCCCATCCAACTCCCATCAAACTAGCTCAGGAACACTGACACAGGTTGGGAGAATAGACTCTGCAAGGGCTGCCTTGCTGTCCCCACATCCACCCACGCTTAGCAATGTTAAAGTACATAGTATTCCCTGGAGAGCATGCAGCAGACAGGAGAGCTCATACAGTAGCTTTTGCACAATTTGCCCAATACCAGAGTCATTTTGGGGGCCCAAATGGGCAGAAGAACAGGCACTTAGTCCTGCTGAGGTCAAATGCCCAGGCAGTAGTGCTTGCACAGGCTCTGATCACCTGCAGTGAGCAAGCCTGTATCCAGGCAGAGATGTCTGCTCTTTCACATCCCAAACCTGACCCTGGAGCCTCCTCTACCTCCCAAAAGCAATTTCAATTATTGATGCCACTTGCCGTGTTAGT
This sequence comes from Illadopsis cleaveri, assembly GCA_013399915.1. Taxonomy (NCBI): domain Eukaryota; kingdom Metazoa; phylum Chordata; class Aves; order Passeriformes; family Timaliidae; genus Illadopsis; species Illadopsis cleaveri. The sequence continues at coordinate 156,406 of VXBB01022858.1, forward strand.
TTAGCTTTCGCTCAATGTGAAAACTTATGTTGCAATTGTGTATTGTAAGCAATGTTTCCATTGCAGCCAGGTTGAATTAACCCAGATGCATGAATAAATAATAGGACAGCTTTTAAAACATCTGCAAAAGTGTCAGCCTCCCTTGTGCATTTGGAGGCAGGGCTGCCCAGGTTACAAACTCCAGACTCAGCTGTAATGTCCAGCCATAAGTCTGTACTCTGCAGAGCTCTCTTGGCTTCCGCAGGTATCGAAGCTGTGCTGGCTGACAGACAAGCCAAGCTCTGCCTGTTCCTGCTGTCAAACAGCAGAACTCAGGAGTGCAGAGCGGCATTTGGTACTGGGAAGACGATCCCACTTTACTGTCCACCTAGTAAATGTAAAATTCCAGAGAAGTGCTATGCTGGTTGCAAAGCCTGTTATGTAAAAGGACACGGGTTTAGGCAAGGTAAGCATTTTATGAGGATTGAGCACTTTGGTGCTATTTTGCCTTCCCACACCTTCATGCCCAGCACCTAAATGCCCTGAAATTATAATCTCCCTTCCATCTTCCTGCTCTTATTTTTCAACCTTTAACTGATTTTCTTGGAACTCAAAAAAGCTGTCTGGATAATTCACAAGTAGTTCTACATGCTAGCCAGAGGAACAACAGAGAGAGCAGGAGATTTTCAACAGTTTCTGACTATAACTGACACACATGCATTGATAACACTGAACCACTCAGGTCTGTCTCATTAGGAAGCTGCAGTATGTATTTTCGTGTTTAGAAAAGACTTCAGTATTAAATATTAGTTTTAAATACTAGGATTTATCTCACCTGTTGTTGGCCACCACCAAGTTTAGTGTCTTCTAGAAATTTATGAATTCCTTTTGTCGATGGAGAGACACAGGGCCCTCAAGAGTATTGTTTTTCTCAGTGTGCTAGTTTAGTCTCGATGTGCAGCTTTTAGGCATTTTGTGTTACAGGGTATAAATCCCACTTGTAACCTATTTTAAGTATCCCACAGAATAACCATTCACTGTGATCAGCATCCCACAGTAAGATCCAAGAATCTCCTTTCGCTGGCTGTCCTGCATCCAGTGAGAGGGACTCACTGGGGACCTGCCCCAGGGTTTCAGTGTCTACCAGTCCAGGGAATACAGCTGGAGAGAAGTAGCCTGGCCCATTAAAGAACCTATGTGGTACTGAGCAGTTTTAATCAAATCTATTTGTCAAATGCTGCAGAAAAAAAATGCTGTTGCTTTGAAAAACTCAGGCCCAAGGCATTAGTTTTCATATGAGACACATAATCATTCTTGCATCCTTTCTTCATTCTGTGTTTATTTGTTGCTTTTGTTCTCCTTCCTTCATACTTTCCTTCACTTTAGTCCATTCTTGCCCTCCACCTGTTCCTGACTCAGGAATTGCTTCCATTTATAGTTCATTCATGAACAAGAACATGTGAGTGATTTCATGAATAGAGTCAGCTGTGCTGGTACTGGATGGTTTGTGTTCAGCTCGTGGGACTTGGAAGTGCAGATGTGGCTGTCCTGGTGCACTTGCTGTCAGAGGAGAAATGGGCAGAGATTCCAGCAGAGGAGACATTGTGCTGAGTTGGGGTCTGGTTGCTGTTAAGAGTGGAAGTTGCTGTTGGAGACATTCTCCCTGCGGGTGAGCAGGTCTCCTGTCTGTCAAGCCTGTGTTGTCTTCTCTTTCTGTCATGGAAAGTCAGGGAGAGAAAAGCTGCAGAGCTGGGAGCCCAGCAAAGGGACTCTCTCAAAGAAGAGTTGGGTTCCTCTTGGACAGACAGAATGGACTTGTCAGGTTAGCCCAAACTAGCCTTCTTTCCCCTTCTCACTGAGGATGCTACAGAGGGTCAGTAAGGGACTTGTGTCACAGGAGGGTTCAAGCAGGTGCAATAGGCAAGGAGGTGATGGCCACAGGTCAGAGGGAAGAATGGTCAGTTCTGGCCTCCTGCTGCAAGCAGAGCTGTAGCACACACCAAATGTGAGTAAGAACAGCCTTCCCATGCCAGACCTGTACAGGCTGAAGGTGCACCTTGAGTCTGCCTAGTCCCCAGGGAAGCTCAGGAAGAGTAGATTCCCAAGTAAGTAGCCATGTGAGCAACCAACAACCATGGGAGGGTGAATAGGCATGACAGCCCCAGGGGAAAACAGGCAATCCATGTCCTGTAGCATTCTCCAGAAAGGGAAGACTGGTGCCGGCCGTGGTCTCCGTTGTCCTTCCCGAGAGGGTGTGGAGGGCAGGATTGGGACATACTCCTCTGCCCATGGGGGCATGCAGTCAGGGAGTCCTACCAGATTTTCTTTCTGTTCAGTTTGCACGTGCAGGGCAGTCTCCTTCCAGAGAGCTGAGCTCTTCTACAGTTCACCCAAATCACCTTCAGAAAGCTTGTAGAATTAGGGAGGCTGAGAAAAGGGATGGTTTTTATTAGTATTTTTGTGCCTTGTGATTTTAAACTTTCCACCTGGCTGCCTCCCCCCTTGCTCCCTCCCTGAGTGGAGGCTGCAGGTTCATTACAGATGCTTTTAGTTGCATCCCAGCTTCTGCTGCATTGTCACCTGAGTGGAAAAGCTGGAAAATAGGTCATTACACTTGGGTGAGCAGATCCCAGCCCCACATGATACAGCTGCTTCCTGCCTGCACTGAACCCTTTTGCCACAGGCTTTTTTGCCCTGCTTAGCCCTGTGCTAAATCCTCGCAGCCCTTCTGCCATTATGACCACCCACTTCTGGGGGGATCTCTTCCCTGTTGCCTAGGAGGCTACAACAGAGACAATAGCTAAGCATAATAATCCATCTAGGAGCCCACTCTTTGGTCCTGGAATCTGGTGTGGAATTCTCTGCTTGTTGTTGTGAGGTGCCTCAGGGCAGATCAAACTCTTCATATACACAGAGTCCTCAACCCCCACCACCTTGTTTATGAGGCAGGGAGCCAGCACTTTTCCTTCTTACTTCAACAACATGATCCAAATATACAAAGTCATATCCTTGCAGACAGGGGGCTGAGTGAATCTCTAGATCCACTGCGAGCTCAGTTTGTGTGGCTTGTTGCAAGTTCATGGGCAGGAAGGAGTTGAAACATGAGATTTTGTAAGGTGATTACTATGCCTCTGTATCATCCCTCAAGCCTCCTGGCAGTCCTGGAATAGGTATCTCACAGGTGTCCATCTGTTTGTGGAAAAATGAACTCAGCACTGGTTTTGGCATGTGCACATAAGCTGTTGGTTTATTCCTTGGATGCAGAGAGCTATCCGCTCTCATATCCTTTGTCAGCTTCCATGGTCCCTAGCTTGGGAAGAAAAGACCCCCTTGCTCTGGTTTCACAAAGAAAAGTTGTGCTGCATTTCAGGGGATGTCTGACACAGTCACCAGAGCACATTTGGAAAGTTAGTGCGAGTCTGTGCAGGAACCTGAAATCAGGGAAGGCTGCAAAACCTGCAGTGGTCTAGAAGAGCAGCAGGAACATGGCAGACCCATAGCACAAGGCTGTTTGGCTCTGAATGGACTTTGCTGTGTCAAATTTGCACACAAAAAATATCAGACAAGTCTGATGCACCTTTCTGCCTGTCTAGCAGCTTGGTACCTGATGGCTCCTCTAGGGGCTGTTCTGCAGACCTTTGGCACAGGATTTGTCAGATAAATCAAGTCCAAGCACTGGCTGACTTTGCTTGAATCAAACATTCTTCCTAACCTGTCTGGTCAACTTTTCTTAGTAAGCAGGACAGGGGAAACTGCTCTTTGGGCTGAGAGACATATGGAAGGGGCTCCCAGGAGTTAGAATTTACAAAGTAAACTTGCATCAGTCAGTCTGTGAGAGAAACTCTCATAGGAGAATCCGAGCATAACCCATGTAGCAATGCCTGTTTGAGTTTGAAGAGAGCTATGAACAGTTGCCTTGTCCTACTTGTCCTAATGAAGGCTCGATGCTTTCTATATTAAGGGCATTGACTTTATAACTTGAGATTTGTACACAAAGGGGAGGATGTGTTAGGGCAGCCTGTGTGGAGGAGGAAAGACTGATCAAAGAGGGAAGGAGTAAGCAAAAGATAGATGATTTAATGCTGGTGAATTGGGGCTACTAGGGTGACCTTAGCAGATGTCCCTGGGGTGTGCAAGGACTCAGTGTTCACATGTCTGGAAGCAGACAATAGCAGCAGAATCAGCGGGGTCAGTGCTGAGAAACATTGCACACTGGAAAGGATTAAAAAATAACAACAAAAGCCCAAGTGCAGAGGTGGCTGCAGCTATGAACACAGGAATGACTAACAAGAGGAAAACTGTTCTTACTACCAAAGATAAACTTCAAGAAGCAGAATGCCTTGATGTTAACCCAAGGGACTGAGTATAAGTATGAGAAAAATAAAAATAAAAAAAGGAAAGAGGCAGTGAAGGAAGTTTTTCTTATTGCCAAGTGTTTCTGCAGTCCACCCCTTGGAGAGATAAAAAAATATTTCATGGAAGATTTCCTTTGAGAGCAGTTCCTTTAATTCTCTTCCCTTGCTCCCTATTTGTTTCTGAATTTTGATTATATGGACTTTGTGCAGAGAAATAGCCCACAATTCCTAGCTGAGGTTGTAACAAGTCCCACCTCAGAAGATACAAAGCACTTTATGTTCAGTCAGAGCTCTTGGTAAGTTATTCTGTGGGTGTCACCCCAGTTAAATGATGATAACTCCTGAATCAATAAGGCAATGGAGGAATGCAGAGACATCTGTGAGCATTTGAACTCTATCCCTCACCCATTTGAGGCACTGTGCAGCAGATTTTTATTCTAGCAAGGCTGCACATGGCACTCAACAGCATAGGTCACAAACCACTTCCCAACAACCCACAGCAAACTGCAGCGTTTAGAAATGACCAGTAGACACACCCACAGTTTATCTCAGAAAGGAAGAAGAAACTGGTAACAGCACATCCTTTTAGTAGTGGAGGTTTCTTTGGCAAAATTTCCAGATAATCCTAAGAAAGAGAAGGATCTGGAGGAGACCCAATCTCCTCCCCGCCTTTTTTCCCTGTACCACTCCTCATAAAGTCCCAGACAACTTGTCTTGGGGAAAATTTCCTCCTTAATAAATTTAAATTTGGGATCAGTTTATCCTTTACCAGATGACAAAGCAACCCAGATATAACACAAAGGATTAAATAAAGGGGTTAAGGGGCTAATAAAAGTAGCATCCAAAGTACAGAGAAGCAGAAAATATGAAGTTCTTGAATTTTTAATGCACTTCTAATGTCAAGGTGATCCCATTAGCAAATTAGTAACTTTGTATTTAAGGAAGGTTTAAAGAAAATGGGATTTTGGCACCTGTGATTTCCTTCATCTGTCAGACAGAATTTCAGTTTTGAAAATTTCTTTTGGGAAAGAACAATGACAATCAGGAAGGTAAATTGTATATACCAAAGTCGGGGGAAAGTAGATTAATTCAATGTCTGTCTTTGTTAGAATAACTAGTTTTCTAGATAGGACACGCAGAACATAATTCTAGACTTCAGCGAAGCTTTGGACATGAGAATTTTTTTGTTGAGAGTGGGAGAGAAATTAGCAGAGGACTCATAAACAGGGGACCAAATTTGCTGATACAGACATTAGTGCCTACATACTCTACTGAAACGGGAAGCTGGGCCTAAGGGACATTACGAACAGGAGTTTCTGAGTCTAATCTTTTGGTTAATGCTTGCAGTAATGACCTGAGCATAAAAGGTAGGAATATGCTAACAGAATGGGGTGAAGCCACATGGGAAAGGTGTTGTCATTACAAGTGACTAAAATATCATGCAGTAAGAACAAGTAGATTATTTGACTAATACAGAGAGCAAGAACTGTAGTGGTAGGTTTTGGAGACTAACAGCAGGGCCTCTATAAGATGAGAATGCTTTGGTGGGAAATAAGAGATGTCATCCCCTTCTTGGGGTATCTAAATTGGCCATGAATTTCCAGTGGGCAGTGAATCATGTCGAAATGCAAACTGACACCAGACGAGCAAGTAATGTTGCATGTCATTTCTGTACAAGAACTTCCATTTCCTATTTTCTCTGAGCTGATTCTGGTCTTACTGATATTGATACAGGTGTCTAAATATCTATGTCAATATAGATGTCTCTACATCTATATAGATACAGGTAAGTATCAATAAATATATATACACATACCTTCTCTGTATATGCATATGTGAATGTATGTGCTATCCATGGTGTGATATGTACAAACCAGGGTGTATACACACACATATATAAATATAGAGTAAAGCACAAGAATTGCTCACCAGGTGTAGAATACAGGAATCACTTGAGTGAAATCACTGCCTGTGGTAAGCAGGATCCTGGAAGCCATAGAGGTATCTCAGGGCCTCTCCCATGGGATTTCCCTTGGGGACTGGGCCTCAGTAGCACAGTGAAGGAGCCTGCCTGGTGTCAGCCACAGGAGGATGTTCGGATGAAGGCTGTGTACTCCTCCCACAGCTGTGTGGTGGATGAGATGGACTTCTCAGGCATGGAGCTGGACGAGGCCCTGCGGAAATTCCAGGCCCACATCCGTGTGCAGGGGGAGGCGCAGAAGGTGGAGCGGCTCATCGAGGCTTTCAGGTAAGAGCAGGAGCCCTGCAGCCCCACTGCTGCAACCAGGGGAAGCAGGGAACACAGCACACCCAAGGCAAAAAAAAGCAGTCATGGAGAGAACGTCCACAGACTTCCTTTCCTAACAGGGGGATCATGGAGGGGCTCCTGAGGGATGGATTCCCCTGTGCCACTGCTGCGTCACAGCTGTGGCCTTGTCAGATGTTCAGTGGCATGAGGGGTACCAGGGGCCAGGGTGAGGAGGGTAAATCGTACATACCAAAGCCAGCAGAAAGTAGATTATGAGATAGCTGCCAGCAAGGGATTCCCTGTTCATTGGTGACTCACAGGAAGAGAAGCAGAGGGGTTTGCAGGGCTGCTGGGTTCTCCCTTGGTGCATCCAGAGGAGTGCTTTGTGCTTAGCAAGGCAGGCTGGAGCAGGCACCTCCTGTATTACACTTGTGAACTGACACATTCTGAGTAGCCCTCTCCAGTCTCACTTGATTTTTTGGTTCCTGAGGACAAGAAGGCTGAAGTTTCAGTGGCTTACTTCAGCCATTGGTGGGGAGATTTGCCTTCAGAGAGCAGTGGGTTCCTTCTCTTATGTGTGAGAGATGGAGTGAAAGGAGGAATGTGATCTGGTTGTGATAAAGCCATGGCCAAGCTGGAGCAGAGGCCTTCCATGTTCCATGCTAAGTGTGTGCATCCCTCCTGCTGCAGCCAGAGGTACTGCATGTGTAACCCAGATGTGGTCCAGCAGTTTCACAACCCGGACACCATCTTCATCTTGGCCTTTGCAATCATCCTCCTCAACACGGACATGTACAGCCCCAACATCAAGCCTGACAGGAAGATGATGCTGGAGGACTTCATTCGCAATCTGAGAGGTGAGGATACTGCTTTGATTTTTTTTTTTTCCCTCTCTTGCTTTTCTAAATTCTGCCCACATGAAGGCAGGAAAAACCTAGTGGAACTGCCTTTCTCCAGGTCTCCTGCTACTTGCCTGTGAACCAGACATGGAAGGCCCTTTGAGATGCCTTCTAGGGTGCTGGGGAGGGGAAATTCTAATTAGCTTTGTTTTCTGCAGAAAGCTGTCCAGCCTTCTCAGAAACCAACCATTTTCCTTTGAGATGTGGCTTCATCTTTTAGGATATCTCATTGCTTGGAAACAGTCCATTGTATTACATTTTCCTATTGTTCAGCTCTATCCTTCTTAGACCCTGCTGGGTTGTGCTAAACAAGCCCTACTTGCTGCTTTGAATATATGAACACATTTTCTTTTTATTCAGGCTAAATCTTCCCCTTCTTAATTGCCTGCAATTACTTATAGTAACTGTAGGCGTGACAGAGTTCATGCATACATTACCTCTTTGCAATTTCTGATACAATCAGTTCCCAAATCAATTTTCTTCTATTTTCAAGGTCGGTCCTTTCCATCCTGGTAATAGGTTGTTAAAAGCACTTTTTCAGATGTGGTCACAACATACTCATATATAAAGCTACGGCCTTGTTCTTATTTTCAGATCTACTAACGCAGCTTAGTATTGTTTGGCCATTTTGACATCATGTCTAGACAGATTATTGTCTAATTTCCCAGCCATATTCACTCCTAGGTCATCCTAGGTCAGCCATTTTCCAAGTTTTTCTTACTGCACATCTGCAATTCAGACAAAGCTCCCTCAAAGTTTTTCCAGCGTAAATTCCTGTGTTCTCTGAAGATTTTTTACTTTTCTGGGTTCCTTTGACTTGTTTCTTTGTCCTGATTGCTGTTCAGAAAGTGTAATCTCAACCTCCCTCACCTTCCACAATTTGGCACCTGCTTCAGACTGGTGTAATATGACACTGAGGCCCCCTTTCAAGTTAATTCCACAGATACTGAATGGGGCTGCCACCTGCCATCATTTCTTTTAGTATTACAATTGATAGCACTAACAAAAGAGCGGGTTTTTAAATGTTAACTTACACTTAGAGTTGCCCGAAAATCTTTCAGTTTACACCACAATGAATGAACTGGCATGAAGGTCACTCACCTCCAATGTACAACACACCACAACCCATTAGAGTGAATGAATGTCACCCCATCACAGACAAGGAGAGACACTTCAATCCAGACTCACCTGCAGGTCAATACCCAGGCCAGCAGCTTCAGCAGCCCATGCATGAAATGTTATTTGGGATACATTTGCAAGGATGTAGGTAAGGGAGCCAGGACATCTCAACGCCTTTCCATTTCTCAGCAGTTCCTTATCTGCATCACTCAGGATAGTACATCTCAGACCAGGGAGCTGGAGGGGATGCAGAGAAAATCAATATAAAATGACTGGAGGAATTCAGTTTGGAGGAAGGTCTGGCAGCTTGGTTTGCAGTATTTGGCTCAGGGAAGGGTGAAAAAATCCTTTTCTACCAGGTTCTGAAGGGTCAGACAGCAAAATCTGGAGAATTATCTAAAGATATGTTAAAGAGGAAAGGGGCAGGGTCAAGGCAGAGATCCCACAAACAGAATAGCAGGGAAGTATTATTCCTAGGAGAAAGCACAGAAAGAAAACGGTGGAGGTCACCAAGCAGACAAGGAGAACTGATGCTTGCATTGGCAGGAAGAGCTGCTGAATCCCATCATAGGCCTTCTCCACATCTAGCACTTCTGATGATACAAAATCAATGCAGAGGTTGCTGCTGAGTGGCCCAAGATATATGAATGTGAAATTGTGGCTATAAAACCTTAGAGAACACATGGAAAGGAGCCACCATGCAGAGCAGTGGAATAATGAAATCAACTGCATTGGCCTTAGAGATGTCAGTCTCTCCTGCTGGTGCATTAGATGCATTAGGGAAACAAAGAAGACAGCCTAAAGTGAAGTATTGCTATTTCCCTTCAGCATTCCCAGCACTGCACAGTGCAGAGGCAGCAGCGACCTGCCAGGCACCCCTGGTTCTTCCCTTTCCTTATCTCTCTGACTGGCCTGCCCAACTTCTTCTCTGTTTGGCAGGGGTGGACGATGGTGCTGACATCCCTCGGGAGCTGGTGGTGGGGATCTATGAGAGGATCCAGCAGAAAGAGCTAAAATCTAATGAGGACCATGTAACTTATGTCACCAAAGTGGAGAAGTCCATAGTTGGAATGAAAACGGTGAGCACCCATAACCCTGCTGGCACCCACTCAGCCCCTCTGTCCCCCACCTCCCTTCCTGCCCTCTTTTCTGTGTTTTCCTTCTATGACTTTCTTCTCTTATGTAATACTTCCCTTGCTTGTCTCTACAAATTTACTCCTCTTTCTCCAAACTCTTTATTTCCTGCTATCACATTCTTTCCCAATTTTGAGGGATCTGCTTGGCCAGAGTTTACAGTATCTAGTGCAGTAATTGTTTGCCCATGGATTTTATGCAGGTCCTGCCTGCCAGTGCTGAACTGGTAGCTCTGCAGTGTTTCAAACTTTGAGGCCTTTTAAGGGTGTACAAAGTGAAAGGCAAAGCAATAGAAAACAATTTTATCCATCTGTCTCTAATGAGTTCCCTAAAAATTGTTGGGGTTAAGAGATCCCCAAATGCACAGACAGCTTCTTTGGCAGTAACCAATCGGTAGTGCAAAAATGTACATACTGTTTATCCAAAATAAAGCAGAATGGTTTCTCAAAGCCCAGGAAACCTGCAGATATCCAGTGGGGTGAGAGAGGATGAGCAGTGACCCAAGGATTGGAGGCCAGAGGTAGGGTGTCTGAGCAAGAAGGTTGTGTTTAGCCTGCCCTCTGATTTACCCGGATCACAAAGACTTTCTCTTACTGCACCAGCAGGAAAATTGATGGCAAGGAGTGGTGGTGAGGATGTGATTTGTCTGGACAGAGTCTGTGGAATTGTGTCACTGGGCAGGGCTGTGCAGTCTGAGGGTGGGGGAGGCCCACAGAGGCCCCTCCCTCAGCCCCTGCATGCCCCTGTGTGCTCCCTGCAGGTCCTGTCGGTGCCCCACCGCCGGCTGGTGTGCTGCAGCCGCCTGTACGAAGTGACCGATGTCAACAAAGTGCAGAAGCAGGCAGCTCACCAAAGGGAAGTTTTCCTCTTCAATGACCTGCTGGTGGTGAGTGTGCTTTGGCAATTAGGCACTGTGGCAATAAAACCTGCCCTGGTTTCTGTAAGGAAATCTAAAACCAGTCCACAACATCCATTTTCCCCCTGTTCTAAGGACAACTCCCAGTTCATCAGCAATTGTAAGACACAGCTCTGGACCCTTCACTGTTAAAAACCTACTAAATCTAAAACTCCAGTAACCCTTGAAAAAACAAACTGTCACAGGCCACAGCCATCCAAGCAATGTCATTGCTCTCGCTCATGCTTTTGCCAGCAGGGAGGTTCATTTCATGAAAGGCAAGTCCGTTTCTTTGTCTGTTTGTACTATAGTAGACAAAGCCCTCTTATGCACTTTAAATCTTTCCTGCCAGACACTTAAAAATCACTGCCTTATAACATGGAAAAGGCTGTAGCAGACTAGATAGTACTTGCTAGACCCCCAAAGGTGTAGAGTATTTTTGAAAGTTCCCAGTCCCAGCAACGGAATTAGGCAGGTACAGGGGAGCAGAGTTACACTGAGACTGGAAGGAGGCCAAACAAAATGGAAGTTTGCTGAATTTAATGGCAAAGTGAAACTGTGGTTGCAGCAGATGCAAGACTAAACCCAAACCCTTTTGTAGAAGGAGAGGATGAGAGAGCTTTACCTACCTATTCCTCTGCAGCTATTTGCATAACTGTGAACCTGGGGAGAGGGTCTGTTCCATGCTATCCCTCCACTCCATGGGATAAACCAGATCCATAGGAACTAGTGCTGAGGTAGAAGGGCAGCACAGGATTCATATGCTCTTGTTCCCAGCTCTAAGGTATTTATGATAGGCCTCCCTTTGCCTTTTGATCTGGTCCTTGGTGAGGAGAATCTCTCTTTCAAAGTCAGAAATGTGGTAATCAAAAAGCCAGCACCTCTGGGAGAGAGCTGAGTGGGCCCAGGGCCATGCCTACAGGATTCCAGAAGTGTTGTTACAAGTGCAGCATTCCAGGCAGCTCTCTGGCAAAGAGCCAGTCATTCACCAAACATTCCTCCCATGTACACTTAACAGAGCTTGCAGAAAGCTTTTTTGCTTTGAGCAGTTTGCATCATTCTTGCCTCACTGTTCCCCAGCACCAACGATGCTTCTCTCCCTCCAACAGATCCTCAAGCTTTGCCCGAAGAAGAAAAGCTCCTCAACATACACATTTTGCAAGTCAGTCGGCCTGCTAGGGATGCAGTTCCATCTCTTTGAGAACGAGTGTAAGTCCATTGCTCCTTGGTTTCCTGGAGGGGTTTGGCAGGGAAAAGAAGGAGGGAGAAGGCTGTGTGAGTTTGCATTAGGAGAGAGATTCTATCAGTGTTAAAAGTAGAGGAGAGAAAACTGAGGCTTGGTGCCAAGGAGATCACTCTTTAGGTACACCTGGTACCTTTCCTAGGTCTGAGCATCTGCAGAAGGGCCTCACTGAAGGATCTGGCTTGTCATGGTGGCAGGGACAACACCAGTGGTGAAAACTGGGGGAATCAATCCCCACACACATCCTGCTGAGCTCCCAGAAGCCAGCTGTAGGTGCAGAATCTTGTTGACAGAAGTGCTGCTGTCAGCTTTAGCCCCTGTCCCCTCATGCCCGAAGTCACAACCCCCACTGCTGCCTTTGATGCTGACAGAGGCTCAGGTGCTGCTGCCACCTCCCTGCACGGTGCCATGCTGTGCTGAGAGCTTCCCAAGGCAGAGGCAGAGCCCTTGCAACAGCACCCACTAAAGCATGGCGGGAGGCCAGCCCTAGTCAGCCTGACCTTGATGGTCTGGGAATAGAGCCATGATGTGTCATGACTGGGGCTGGTTGTGCCATGGAGGAGTTCCAGAAACAGGCAGGCTTCCTGCTGGCACAGGCAGAGGGGCAGCACAGCAGTGCCAGGCAAGCATGGCTGATGCCCCTGGGGCTTTGTGAGCAAAGGAGAACACGCTGCAAGGAAGACAAAATGTAGCAGCCCTGTGACTATAGGAAGTTTTTTCCATCCCTCCTCTACTCCACTGGCAGCATGAGCCACGCTCCCAACACCCTACTCTGCAGCATGCAGAGGCTCCCACATCCCTGTGAACGAAAGGGCCATTCATACCTGAGCATCCCCAGGAGGCACCATCAGAGCTGGAATCAGCTTTCAGGGGTATCATAACTATCCTGGGAGTGCCCAAAGATCTTCTGGCAAAGGCAAGCTGTTGTGAATCGCCTGCAGAGACAGTAGAGCAGATGTCACAAAGATCTTGTGATCTGAGCAGATGAGAGAGACACAGGGTGGGAAAAGGGCTTGGCATGCAAAGAGGGGGAGCTGAGGGTTGGCTGAAAATAACAGGTTAGGCCTTGGCTTGTTTGGGAAAAGATTGATGAAGGAAGGCTAATAAAGGAAGGCTGCCCATGGAAGGCAGGCAGATGTAGGAGCCATAGAGAAGTGAAAGCAGGGCAGGGGAAGACAGAAATTAAATTTAGAGGAATGTGAAAGGAAAGGAGGAAAGGGATTGAAACCACCAGCCATTGAGCAAATGATAGAGGATTGTCCAGTCAAAAGTGTGGCAAGTTCTCTTCACTCTTGTGTTCTCCTGATTCTCTTGGCTGAATCTCCAGTCACCACTTCCCTGCACATAAACCTGATCTTTAAAGCGTAAGGCCTTTTGCTGTTATATTTTCACACTCTGAGCATGGCCTTTCACTTACTTACCTGTGTGTTTTGCCTGTGGGGACTGCTAAGCAGAGACCTACAAACATGTATCTTCCCCTTTACCAATCTCTCTGCACAGTACAATGAACTCCCCACCCATGCTGTGCCAACACCCCTCCTGTGTTCTCTGCAGATGAAAGGAGAGACTGGGGACAAGTCCTGCCACGGTGGATGCAATGGCTTTGACCCCAGAAAACCACCTCTCTTGCTGCATCTCCCACAGGAGAAAAAGTGTTGTTGGCCTCATAAACACTCTTTACTCTTCCACAGACTGAGAAAAGCTTTGAAGTCCTACCTACAGTCCTACCTCTGTGCTCAGGTTCCCAGAGCCAGTCCTGCACTAAGAGTAACTAAGAGCTAGAGTTCTCTGGTTTTGGCAGCACTGTGGTGCTGGTGACACTTGTCTGGCTGCTGCAGCTTGGTCCTTCTGTTCTCTTGGAGGGCTGCAGTGCTGCAGGTTCCCACAGTTGGCAGTGTGACAAACTCTGGGTGTGCAATTCCACTGGACTCATGCTGAAAACTCTCTGTCCTTCAGATGCACCAAAATAACCAACTACTCCATCAAGAATGCCTAATGCTTCTTTATTTTGTTGACACATTTTCTTTCAGATTACCCCCATGGCATTACACTGGTGACTCCAGTTTCAGGCTCAGAAAAGAAACAAGTACTACACTTCTGTGCTCTGGGTGCTGAGGAAATGCAGAAGTTTGTGGAAGATCTGAAAGAGTCAATAGCAGAAGTGACAGAACTGGAACAGATACGAATTGAATGTAAGGGTCTCTCACACAATTCACACTCCAATGCCATCACACTGTATGTGACTGCAAGGAAGAAAAGGTAAAGGAAGAGTTCTTCAGGAACAGGGGCAAAGAGGATGAGCAGCACAAGTCTGCACAAGATGTTCCTGGGTTCACTCACAGGATGAAAAAGCACTCTGTGACCACCGGCTAGCAGGAGAAATGGAAGCACTTAACTACTTATGATGCTTATGAAACAGGGAGTGTGACACAGTAGCCTGGAAAAGGGAAGCATAGACTGTCACACCCAGAAGATGCTTCTCTGTCCCATACTCCTTTGACTATGCAAATATGATCTGTAAATAGCTGGGATAGATCTCATACCTTTAACAGAGCTGTCCTGAGGGCAGGCAGTCTGTGTCACTCCATGGCCTTACACAGACAAGATGTCCGTGTAGCCTTTGATGGCCTTTCCATGTATAATCTGATGAACCAAAGTAGCTCAGCATCAGTGGTGCCCATCTGTGCAGCACTAACCAATCCTGTATACATGTAGGTCACACGTAGAAGGTCCTATGGAGACACATACGTTTCTCCACATGTCAGATCCTCTCCATTTTTTTCTTGGATGTTCCTTTCTCCTTTCTTGACACTCACTTGTGATTTTCTTGCATTAATTCTCCTTGTTGACTTCCCATTTTGCTCCTTCAACATGCTGGTGACCTTCCCTCCATCCCTCTCTTCATTTATTTCCTTATGTCTGTTTTGCAGGGGAACTGGAGAAACAGCAAGGGACAAAGACTCTCTCCTTAAGGACCAATGGAGCCCAGATGGAACTGCAGTCTAAGCAAGGCTCTCCAACAGGTAGGAGGGCACCTAGCACCCAACTTCTCTTGATCAAGAAATGCTGCCTTTTCAAATGTGTTCTCACTGATTCTTATGAGAATAACTGCAAAAATAAGCGTTCAGTTTTGTATCCTTTAGCCTTGGCCAAATAGTGAAAATATGAGAGCATATGCATTCTTCAAATACCCTAGAAAAAACCCTTGAAGTCTCATTACCCACTCTGTAGCTGTAATACCTGGTAAAGAGGTATTACTGATAGAGCATGGGTAACTTCTGAACAACCTGGTGCAATTTTCATCCCTGAACTGGTAAAACCTACCCCACTAAGCAGCTAACAGGTTGCAAGAGGGTCTGGATTGGCCTTGCATCTCTCCCTTTAATTCTCCAGTCCGCAGGATGAGGGCGAGCTCTTGGCTAGAGGGGCAGACCTCATGAGTGAGATCTTTTGTTTTATTTCAAAGGCAAGAAGGATTTGGGGGAGAAGGTCTCGGACAGCACAGTGGAGGTAAGTAGAGTGCAGAGCAGCTGAGGTAAGTAATGCTCTCTCACTTCAGCTCTTCTCACATTCTCTGTTGTTTCTTTTCTCAGGTTTTAATCAATGCCTCCCCAGCCAGACTGACAATTTTACCAATTTCCAGAGATACAATTAAAAGTTACTGCTAGGACGGGTAATACAACTTTCAAATCCAAACTAAACTTCAAAGCATTTTCAATCCGTTTTTATAACTGTAACATCCTTCATGGACCAAGCTCCCAAACGCTGTAGACTAACCCACCCCACTGCTTCTGGGGGGACTGAGAACCCCACTAAGGACTTCCCTGACATGCTAACTCCATGCAGCATCACATGCAAATTCCCCACAGCCCAGCTTTCCTGCACAATCTCTGCAGCTGTCTCTGAACCCCCTGAAGGGGATTAAGCATGGCCTTTGTAGACCAGACTTTCCAGAGAGCTTCACCTTCCTAGGTAGGGAGCTTGGCTGTCCTGTGTACATCTATCACTGCAGGAATGTCTAGCATCCAGTGGGCTGCCTGTTTCTTCACAGACACCCATACTCTCACTGCCTGTGGGGAAACAGGAAAATGCAATCTTCACACCAAAAATCTTATCAACTACTTCCTACTCTCTCTGTCTCGAATATCTCCATTGTCCTGAACCCACCCTTTTCCAGGGTAGTTCTTTCCCCTCTTGTCAACATACATTTACTTGAAGAATTCAGCTTCTCTGTGGGGAGTAGGTGCTGCCTCTTTTCCCTGGAGAACACCCTACTTCTCTGCAGATACCCCCTTCCTGGGAAAGGTGCCTCTGCCAGCCAGTTTCCTATTCCTGTTGGAAGTGTGCCCCTGTGTAGAATGGCTTCCATGTATCCTAATGTCATTGGTACTTCATGGCCCAGCACTCAGTTTTTCCTGTGGGATGTTCCACCACCTGAATAAATCTTGACACAATATTATGTCCTGCTGTGTGGTGAGTCTGAGCAACCTCCATGCCTGGATAAGGACAGAGAGCTCATCCTTGTTCCAGCATGGTGGGGAGCTTGGTCACTTCACAGCTTCCCTTCCCAGTTGCTGGTGCTGCTGCTGACTCTGCCAGACCCTCAGGGCAGCCCCACGGTCCCACCTGTACCCCTGCCTGGCTGGAAGTGCCACACCAACCTGTGAGCACTTGTTTCCTACCCAGGGCTTGCCACTCGACTGACATCCTGTTTTGAGCCAGCAACTTAGCTCTGGTTTGCGGTCTCCATCAGCCCATGTCCTTGCCAGGAGAAACTGTAACTTCTTTCATCATTTGGGAAGCATTATTTCCCTGCTGCACTTCTCCTGCTAGGGACCTCCAGTCCAGGCCAGCTCCTCCTTTTCATACTGGTCTCAGTGAGCTCCTTTATTTGATTCCATTATCAGCATCTCGATGTGGAAACCCTGATGACCTCCTGCTTCCCTACCTGCTTTCAGCTGACCAAGTATTACTCTGCCAGCAGAGGAGCATTTCCATTTCTCTGAGATGATCTAATCTGCTGCCATTTATCATGAATTTCTTTTATCATTGTATGAGCTAGATGGGCATTTTTTGTTTCTTTTTTCTTTTTTTGAAAATCATTTCCTTTCACTGACAAACCATCAAATGGATCTGAGGGAGCTGCCTTTTGCTAGACTGTGTCAGGTTTCTGCTTTTTCCTCTGTAAACAGATTAGCCAGTCATGTGGTGTACCTTCCTACTTAGAAAGGCAGGGAGCTGGGAAAGGCTTGATTTTCTCTGTCACTCTGTATCTCAGATTCAGCTGCTGTCATTTTGCTGAAATGTACAGCCTCGATTATCTGAAACCTTGCGGTCTGGTCCCCCTCTCCTTTTTGCTGGTGGGAACAAAGGCATGACCTCGAGGTCTGTTCATTACCATGAGAATTCACGGGCACTTCCACTCCTAGAGTCGATTTGTGTTCCCTGTGCCGTTTGGATAATCAAAGTTGTACTGCATTTGGGATCACAGGCTCTGCTGCCTTTGACGTGAGGGAAAGGACAGGGACACTTAGGCTAGCTGGGGACAACGGGGCTGTTGAGGGGGACTGTGCATCCAGGGTCGTGCCTGTTCTGGTTTTCTGAGGGAGGGAGGGTTGAATGTATATGAGGTCGTCTGGTGGCGGGGGTTCAGGGCAGCCAGTAGCAGCAGATGGGAAAAGTCTTGTAACATTTAATGCTTCTTTGGCTGTTTCTAAACTAGGTGTCAATTCACAACAGGCTTCAAACGTACCAGCACAACTCCGCCCTGGGGCCCGAGAGTGGAATGCAGCCCAGCATGCGTCTTAACATGCCACGGGAGCGGCTGGAGACAGCACTGGTGCCCGCGCACCCCGCCTCGGCGGGGACACTTGTACAGTGCCAGCAGATTGTCAAAGTCATTGTCCTGGACAAGCCGTGCCTCGCTCGGATGGAGCCGGCCCTCAACCAGACTCTGACACGCTACGTCACCTCCGACTCCTGCACCTCCACCCCCTGGCGCGGTGTGGGCAGCGGGCTCCCTGGGACCCCCATGAAGCTGGTCCATCAGCCTCCCCTGCCACCCCNCCCCCTCCCTACAACCATCCCCACCAGTACTGCCCCCCCAGCTCGCTGCTTCAGAGGCGCAGGTATTCCAGTGGCTCACGCAGCCTCGTGTAGCCACACCACCAGCACCAAACAGCACAGATTTCCCCGCCTCCCTTCCCCACCACCTCCCAGGGACCCTTTCTGCCTACAGAGATCTAGTTTGTGATTTATTTTTTAGTAAAACAAGAGGAAAAGAAAAAAAAAGCCAACTGACCTAACTCTTACCCTTTCACCCCTCAAGATGATGCTATTTGTGAGGAGCCATCTATAGAAGCTGCCCACACACATGCTCACACATCCTCACACCCACAGGGCCCAGCTGGCCTCTGTGCTCGTGCTGTCCCCATGTAGCACTCTGCTGCCCTGTTCCTCAGAGGCTTGATGACCTGCTGCTTTTTAGGCACCGTGTCTTCCGTTTCCTACTCCTCGACCTCCTTTCCTGCCTTGCATTTACCTGGCCATAGGTTTGCACCCACCCCAAAACTTAGCCAGCCTCGGCAAGAGACAAACTCACCCGTGCCAAGGGTCAACCTTGGGGCACTCCTGGAGATGGAGTTCTCCCTGCCACCATCGCTGCCACCTGCTAAGCTGGAGCGAGAACTTGCACCACTTGCCACGCTTCCTCCTCAGCGCTCCCCAAGTATTATCTCCTTGCAGCAGCTGGCTCCAAATGAAGGAGTGCACGAATGGAAGAGAGCTTGAGAGGAGGAGAGACTGTTCTGAGCTGCAGTACAACACAAAGATGGCCTCACTGAACACCAAAACTTTTTCTGTTGTTATGTTGGAGCATTGTACCAGAGACCTCTGCTGAGACCTGGCAGACCTCATCACATGTAAATACACCTGTAGCGTATGTATGCGCATGCTTACTAAGGAAACACCAAGCAGTTCTGAGGGAGCAGAAGGGAGAGGTTCAGTCCAGGAATCTTCCTGGAATGGATGTGTACTTTTCCAAAGAGATGGCACCAAGAGGTGCCCTCCCACCTCAACACACACACACACGAGCTTGTCTTCTCTAAAACAGACCCACCTCTGCTTTCCTTCTCCTGGCTGGTTTCGTGTTTCCCGCCCACCTGCATTTTTGTACTCTGAAAGCAAAGCTGAGTGTTATGTTCACCTTCTGGGGTGAGTGTTCCATTCACTTGGGCTCTTCTACCTGCGTTAGAGGGAAGGGGCTTTTTGGAGACCACTCCTGTGAGGTCCTATCTGTATCTCCTGCCTGGCTATATTCTTACCTCCATCAGCTCTTCTTATAGGAAAGCTGCCCAGATACTGGACTCCAAGGCCTCTTCTCTCCCCCTCTCTCTCCCAGCTTCAAAGTGAGAGGAGGGGCAGATCCTGAGATAGAGATGACAGCTCAGCTCCTCTGCTTTACTGGGGACATTGACGTGAAGGAAGACAGCATTAAAAATGGGCTGTGGATGTATTTTTAGAAAAAAAAAATCTCTTTGTGCAGTAGGGAGGGGAAGGTATTAATTAGCTTAAAGGCTTTGGTCTCACTCACTCATTCTATCTCCCTTCGAGGTTTAAGAAGATCAACTTTAGGATTCTAAAATAGGACAGAATGCCTTTTAGGGCCTTTATTTTTATTTTATTTTATGAAGGAAAGACAGAAATGCTCTTCCTTCCCATGCAAGGCTGAGACACGAGCACTGGGTGCTGATGATGTAATGGTAGGGTGAGGAATGGCAGGAGTTGTTGCCAGTGGTAAGGATGTGCAAGATGTCAGGAAAAGGGGGACAGTGAAGACAGATGCAGAAACCTTTTTTTTACCTTGTGGGGAAAAACTACACAGCAATTTCCTTAGGGATTGTGCCAGTGTGCTGATCTCTGGGGCCATTGTCAGTGACAAAAGCCACAGTGCATCAGGGATGGGCTTGGCTCCCCTCAGTGCTCCCTGGGTGCTTGCTGGCTGTGCTGGAATGTTCAGGGAAAGAGTTCACACGTGTGACCTGGGCAGAAGCCCAGCTGGAGTTAGGGAAACAGACAGGGGCTGGAGTGACAGGTTTTCTGCACTTGGCCAGCCCTCCAGGGCAGGAGCCTGCTCACTTCCAGGTCCCTCTGTCTGAGCCTGACCCATGTGCCCAGCTTGTTTGTTTAGTTGGGCATCAGGCTGCTGCTTTTATCTGCAATAGCAAATGTACCGACTGGGAGCCCACAAGCACAGCCTCAGGGAAAACTACAGAAGCAGATGACAGAAAAGATTGTAAGAAAACCCTGAATAGAAGCCCAGTCTCCCTCCAGACCAGAAAATCTTACTCCTAGCAAGCCCCCCGGTGCAGTTTGGATGCTCCACATCCCAAACTGGATGCTGGGAGAGATCCTCACCCCTGGCCAGGGCTCAGCCCCTCACCCCCCAGCCAGCTGTGAGGCACAGCTGGTCTGGTCTGCTGCTGACTCCCTCCAGGGTGACACCCTGCTGCCTCACAGCAGCCAGAGCCTCATCTGAGCTGCCCATAGCTTCCTAAGAAAGCATGTGTGGCATCTGCCATTGTCTGGTCAATGCAATGTGTGGCTGCTGTTGTTTTTGCTCACTGCTGCAGTGGAATGGGTGTCCAGCAGGCACTGGCACTGTCCCTCCTTCCCCATAGTTACTGAACTGTCTGAGAGGAATGGCAGTACTAGTTCAGGTTTCTTCCCAGAGTTCAGGGAGCCAAGGAAGCTCTGTGTGTGTGTTAAAATAAATAAATTAGACTTTACTTGACATTTAACACGAAGTGACAACAGCAAAAAACCTTAAGATACTTGAGGAAATAATTTTTTTAGATAAAATATTTATAACAATGCCTATGAAGTTCCTACACAAGATGTTTGCTGCTTTAATAATTGATTAGGAGAGCTACCAGAATCTAAAGAGGAAACAAGGAAACTGCCTTGAGACTTCCTTCTCCATGCTGGATGAAGGGTAGAAGTGAGTGAACTGAAGTGCTGAGGTACCTGAGGCACAGTATTCTCTCAGGGCAAGCTGGTTCTGTTTCCCTGACCTTGCAAAGGCTACTGCTGGCCTTGACCTTTGGACAGAGAAGCAAATGTAGATAACCCTTGCTGTCTTCTAGCCTGCTGGCTACCACATCTTCTGTTGGGTTTAGCTGGAGAGTCACAAAACTACTCTGTTCCAGGTTGTCATGGAGCAGGTTGGTTAAAATTCCACTGTGGAGCTGAGCCCTTTGGACTTCACTTCAAAATACAGATTTTTTTTTTATTTTTTTTTTTCTTGGAATGTTGGTCTCGAAGGATGACAAGCACTTTAAAACATATCTGCACCTTGTCTGATCTATTGTATTGTCTGCTCCCACAGTCCTCCCACACGCCAGCACCACACACAGACAGTGCAGCTGTACAGCTGTGAACAGACACCCCTGCACACAGACTGACAGGGTGCAGGCCAGAGGAGCACCTCAGTGACAACCTAATGAAGAACAAAATGTGCACCACAGCCCACCTGGAGGGACCAGCCCAAAGAAAAATCACCAGCTCTTGACAGCAGTGATTCTGATCATGAACCTAGCACAACCTTTCAGGTGGAGGAGTCAGGCAGGGAGCTGCTGCAGATTAGCTCAACCCAAATGAACCAGTGTCTTTTTGCTGCCAAATTCATGCCCTTCTATATTAAAAAGGAGTGGGGGAGAGAGAGAAAACAGAAAGCTAGTGAAAAGTATTCTGCAGTGAGTGTTGGGTAATCAGTGGCCAAATGAGAAGGTGGCTTTGCTGAACAGTAGGAGAGACTGAGCTGTGTTACCTCAGGCTCTATCATGATGCTTGCTCATGCTGGTGCAGGCCCAGTGAAATTAATCTGTTCACACCAGTAGCAAAGGGATAGGAAAATGTGACAGGAGAATTGAGCCTTGCAAACAATTTGGGTTTAATGCAGTGTTTTCCTGATGCTGTAGTAATTTTTAATGCCATAGTCTTGGCTGTTGGGTTAGCAACACTTAGTGCTTTCACAAGGCTTTCAAAGCATCCCACTGTTCACATTTCCCTCCTTCCTGTAGATGAAAGGTGTGGGTATGGTCCACAACCCAAATTTCATCAATACTCATACTGAAAGGTACCTCCAGATTTGGAAGCATTTGAGGGCCTCTGAGCTGTAAGGATTTGAATTTTGTTATATGTTTTTTGGAAGGCTCAGCCTGCAACTATGAGCACGTTTCTTATGTTTCCAAAACCAATCTGAGCCCCAAACCAAGGATGCTGCTGCTTGGTGGAGTCTCTGCTTTGAAATGCAAGTTGCTGAGCAAGCTCCCCCTGTCTCCCACTCCACCAGCTGCCTCACTGTGCTAGTGTAGGCTCCAGGGACTGCTGGCAGTGTTTTGTGAGCTAGAGCTGTCCTTGTCCTCCCCTCTCGTTCGCAGCCATGCCTGGGACAGCAGCTTGAAGTCACCCAGCTCTTTAACACTAGTCACAACCCCATCTGAATGTGTCTTTTTAAAATCTAACAACAGAAGTGTTACCTGTGCGTAGGCTTTTGAAAGCACCTGTCTGTCTGTACCTGTCTCCTGCTGTAAATATCACCAACAAAGGCTTCCTTTGGGAAAAGTGGTGTGGTCACACCTAGCAGACTCCAAAAGGCTAACATTTTGTAACAAAAATAACGAAAATAGATCAGAGGTATTTTATCTGTTCAATCAATAGAGTTTTAGAAATTATATTGAGATAATGTCACTTGTGCTCCAATGTCTTCTTTGCCTCAGCCCCTGCCCCGGTGTCCCTGAGCTCCAGCGGTGTGTGCAGGGGCACAGCCACGCACCCAGGGGTGCTCCCATGGAGTGCTGAGCATCCTGGATGCCTCAGGGCAGCCTGCTCTGCCTACTGCTGCTCTCTTGTCCAAAGCAGCAGGAGCTAGCTCAGTGCTCAGGCTCTCTGAGGATCAGATCCAGAGGAAACCAGGAAGCAATAAACTTGTTCAGGAGGTGGCAACATAATTGTGAAAGTCAGCTCTGCAGTGAGGCAGAGAGGAAAATGGTGAGGGGGAAGGCAGAGCCCTTCTGTGCTAGAGCTGATTGCTGTCCATCTTGATGGATGCTCTTGGCTGTGCAGGCTGCACCTCTGGGGAGGGAGGCTGGCACAGCCTTGCAGAGCCCTCGCTGCTGCCCGTGCGCTGCGGCACGTGTGGCCGCACAGGAACCTGTGCACCAGAGAACAGCACACACCCTGGGGCCGTGCTCACAGCACCTGCCAACACACAGGACTGCACCTCAGAGAGCGTGTGGGCACCTCTACAGAATGTGCTGGACAAAACTATGGGGCAGAGGCCCCATGTGCTGGCTGAGCAGGACAGCTGTGCTGGCCACAGCACCACCATTGCAGCACATCTCACCAGCTACACAGGCTCAGGCTTGGGGAACATTTGGATGGGAGACACGTAAGGAAAATTACATTTCCCATGCAGATCAGATGTAAGTGCATATTTACATGAAGCATAACCCCAAGGTTAATGAAACTGACCTTTGAGAGAGAATCAAGCACGAGCACATGAAGCAAGCTCTCCTCTGCGATGGGTGGGGGAAGGCAAGCTACATCTCTGCAGCTGGGTCCAAGAGATGCTGGATTCAGACTGCATCTGCCAAAAAACACCCTGTCTATAGGTTGCAACTTCTTTGCTAGCTTCAAAGAATCCCTTAGAGTCCCAGGTCCACCATGAAAAACTTGGGAGGACAGAAATCCCTCCCAGACACAGCCAGGGTATTTCCCAGGGATTCAAAGGCTTCCATTTATGTTTTTGTGTGCCATGGATATATTATAAATCAGCCCATCCCAAACAGGCATTTTCTAAGATGTTTAGAGACAGAAGATTATTAAAGTTCCTGGCTGATGTTCAGATCACACACCTGGCTGTAAAGATGAAAGCAATAAAACCAGATTGTCTATATGTGAAATACTCTTCACTTGCTCCAATGTACAGATACTATTATTAATCAGAAGATGGCAAGTGTCTCTGGGAAGGATACTATGTAGACACATATAGGTGGTGCTGGTACAAAGGATTACCACCCAAAAAGCAAACACCACAATTGTCACATCTGTACCCTGTTTGTACCTATACATCCATTATGTGCAATAGCTGATACATAGTGTGGTTGGAATTGATCAAAATACACTGCTCTTTTCCACAGAGAATGTTGAGATGCAATTTTTCTCTGAAACTTTTCAGATGGACTTTTAATTAAGCACATTCCTCAAATGCTCTGCTCTTAGTGGGCTCTATCCACCCCTGTCAAACAAAGTGCAGACTCACCACTGAACTCAGCACTTCACAGCCTGCTGCCTCCTGCTTTGAAGGAGTTGCCTTTGGAGCCATGCCCTGTCCCAGCTTCTTGCGCCTCTCCTTACTGACAGAGAATGGGACCCTTAATTTAAGGTAAGCACTACTTAGCAGCAACTAAAACATCAGAGCATTATCAACATTATTTGTCGCAGCCCGCTTAGGCCTCTGGCTAGATCTTCAGGGGCAGCGACCTTCCCTAGCAAATCACCTTGAGAAAGGCAGCCTCTGTCCAGGTGGTGCAGACACCCTGGTGGAGTGATTTCAGCCTAGGAGTGATCTCAGCTCAGCTGTGAGCATTGAACCTGCCAGCTGTGACCGGGCTCTGCTGTCCAGACCGCTTCTTAAGTGGCGCTAGTCCGAGGCGGCGCCGAAGAAAAACACAGGAGCCAGGATCGATCGCAGAGAGCCTTCCTTTATCTTCTTCAGCCGACGTCCCACAGATAGACCCCGAGGCAGCCGCTCCTCGGGTCTTTATACACGTGAGAAGGGGGCGGGGTCTTCCAAACAACCACTAGGGTCAGGGATTGAAAACTTTACCCAATCAGGGAGAAAATTAATAAACAAATCAGGGGATCGAAACTTGGACCAATGGGAACGGAGAACGGGGGTACAGAACAACCAATCATGAATCAGGTAATTAACGTACAGGGAAGTGCTTTAGATATTCAACTGGCTAACTTAAACTCCTGTGGGCCTCCGAGGGAGTGCTGAATGCACTACCTTGTCTGGGTCTTCCTCGGGGGCCTGGGCCTCCACAATTATTCACATACTAAATCCAAAACATAGCTCTCTATGAGGTCACATGAACCAGGGCAGAATTATCTTCCCTTTCTAAAAGGAAAGGAAAGAACCCTTCTCCTGGGACCTGACCTCAGCCTTCAGGCTCAGCTCACAACTTCTGGCATCCCTAGTGAAAAGGACAACCCATCCAACAGCACAGGACATGCAGTCAGGAAAGAAATGTGCAAGGGAGAAGCCAGAACCCTATTTAAATAGCTTGTTCAAAGATAAAACCCCAGCCATCTGTCGACTTGCCCTAGAAGAGGCATGGCTATAATGATTAGCAGAGGGGAAGGCTGGAGAGATGCCAGTGAAAAAACCAGCAATTTACTAACATTTTGCACAGGTCTGCCATTAATGCAGTGGGGAGAAGGAGAAGGAGTTAACAAATGCAAAAGAAGATCACTATATTTCTCCAAAGCAGACACTGCTGGCAGTGTGGGACAGAAGCTTTCCAAGGGCTGCAGGATGCTTTGGGCTGGTGCAATTTGGCACTCAGCATCCCAAGAGCAGATGCTGCCACCGGGCATTGGCAGAAGCCAGTCTCCCTCAGATCCCAAGGCTCTGCCCGGCAGAGGAGACCCCAGAGCTGGAGGCTTATCCTGGATCTACGGTGCTGCCAGGAATGGGGGCAGTCCCCACGGGGCTGGGTGCATGTGATCTCCACCAGGCAATGGCTGGGATGCTGCCAGAGGGGCTGGGCTGCCACGTCTCTCACCGTGGCTGTGCTGTGCCCACCCGGAGAGCTCCCATTTAAACAGTGCTGGCTAATATAGACCTGCCCTCTGTTACCAAAGAAAGAGCCCACTCTTTCTTTTCAGAGCTCAAAACAGCTGGAAACCCCTGTAAGTCCATCGGTGCAACCTGACGGTGGCACCCGCCCCGTGCTTGGATGCACTCCCTGCTGCCAGGGCGAGTGCCCAGTGGTGGGACACCCCCCGTGCCCCTGCAGAGCCCCCTGCACACACTCTCCCACCCCCTGCAGAGGTGCAGCTCCCACAGCCACTCCCGCAGCCTGGAGCATTCTAGTGCCACTGAGCCACGGCTGCCAATGCCCAAGCACCCGCGGTGACTGGGGCTGTGACAGCTGCTCTGTCACCACCTCCCCCAGGAGCATCACGCTGACGTTCCCCTCACAGAGCCGAAAAGTCGTTTTGAAATCAGAATCTTGGATTATAACTCCTAATCCCTTCATTTGCAGTAAGTGCAGAGAGGGAACAGAGATGTCAGCTCTCTTTCTCTCCCCCCTCCAGGAGCAAATGCGCTTCAGAAACACATCAAAGCATTTGTGCCACGGGCGGGGCAGGCAGCGACCCAGAGCGGCTGCTCGGCCAGGACACGGCGGCACCATCAGGAGGGCAGGGAGAGGCAGACGGGGATGTTGTCCCCGCGAGTCATCCCCTCCCATCTCCTGCCCTCCATCACAGCAAGGAGTTATTTTTAAAGGCATGTCAGTCAGCTCTGGCATGTGCTGGAGGGCGATGCACAGAAAAGAGGGTGGCAGCTGGATGGGCTCAGGCACTCAGACAGGAGCAAACTGTGCCCAAAAGGCACCTGGGGATGGGCAGGGCAGGGAGCTGGCACTGCCTGCGTGCTGAGACGGGGCACAGGTGCCACCATGTCCTGCCCTCGTCACCCCAGGGCCAGCCCAGGGGCTGATGTACCCCCAGGGCCTGAGCAGACAGCGGGCAGTGCTCTTTGGGTTGATGGCAAGGCATGAGTTTACAGGATAGAACCTTTTATCTGGAGAGATCTGGAGCAGGCTTTTTCTGGATCTGGATCGGCAGCGTCAGCACAAAACTAGCAGGTGCTTTTCTTTATGGGGCCAGTGCAGGGATATTTGTGTTTTCCTGAACAGCACAATGCAACACAAACTAGCCAAGAGTCTTCAAAGGGAGAAAAACATCCTGCTGTGCCACCATGCCCTGCTCTGCCAGTGGGCCCTGGGCTTGTGGGAGATGCAGTGATCAGGCAAAAGTGTCCCCCAGCAGTTTACCTGCCCCTATGTTGTGGCTATGGGACCCTTGGGGGCCAGCCTGCTCCCCATATCATTACACCAGTGATACAGACAAGTCCCTTCCTGATGAGTTGGTTTTTTCATCTGGAAGCAGAAACACCTTGACTGCCCAGGAAAAATCTCCCCGTGACCACTCTGCACAGGGCTGCAGCTGTGGGGTTCTGCTGTCTTGTCCCCAGGAGCTGTGGTGGGGACACGTGCCACCCCGTGAGGGCCTGTGGCTGGTCCCTGGGGCTGCAGTGAAGGCTGGTGCTGTTTTCTTGGCAGCACAGTGGCATCATGCCAGGCTGTCAGGAGGCATCTCCATCAGCGTCATGGCTGTCAGGTATCGGCGCAGGGAGCACTAACCTCTCCTGAGCAGCTCCAGACACGGACACTTCCCGGCTGACAGCATCAGGGGATGATGGACACACACTTGTCAGGAGCCCCACACAGGCTGTGGCAACGCTGCCTCAGCCAGGGCTGTAGAGGGGGTGCTGGAATGCACCCCATCCCCTGCTGTGTTTTATGGGCACACCGTGTGGCCTCCAGTGCAGGAGACACCCAGAGCTGAGCACCACACCTCATCTCTCAGCTGCTGAGGAAGGCAGGCAGTGCTCAGTGAAAGCTGGCAGCCCTCAGTACAAGCCAAACGACAGTGGGTGTGTCCCATCAGTGATGCAGACCCCCTCCTCATTTGGCCATCACCACCACATGCAACCAGGATCCTCCAGTCACGGGAAAAGCCCCCTGGGACAGGCAATGGATAAGGACAAATTGCTCATGTAGAATGACACCAGCGTTGAGGGCACCCCTGATGCACAACACAACTGCTCTCAACACACCATTTAATAGAACTGTGGAGAGACTACAAGCTGCACAGTGGCTGGCCAGCCAAAGCCTTGCAGTGCCACACGGCATCATATCCTGTCATGGGCATGGCACAGATGTTTTACAACCAGCTGCCAGCTGTTGGAACACATCTGCTAGAACGGCAGCAGGAAGAGCTCCCCTCTCCCAAGGGAGAGGATGACACCTGGATCTCCAGGGAAAGCAGCCCTTGAGCAGCACCAGAACAATCCTGCCTTTCCCATGGCCCGTGTCACCCCCTGCTTCAGCAGAGGATGGGGGCAGAGGCATTTATTTTATATTTTGCAGGCCTCAGGAAAAAGAGGATTTCAGAGGGATTTGAACACGGGTCCCTAAATAGCTCCTTAGAATTAAGAGATTTCATAAAGGATTATTTCAAGCAGCTGCCTATGGTGGCAGAGAGAGGCTGGCAGCTGCTGGGGAGGTGAGGGGACAGAATAAAGGCCAGAGGAGTGCTGTAGGTGAGCATAGGGGAGCACAATCCCCTTCTGAACCACCTGTGCCACCCTCAGTCTGCATTTGAGGGGAGGGATGCTATGGTACCTGGATGCACAGGCAAAAGCAGGCCTCTAGTAAGGGTCATTACTGCAAAGTTCAGAGCTTTAACATATTTTTTGAGCACAGGTGCCCCTCTTTGAGGACATAGATGTTTATAAAGAATGGTTTCCTTATTGCCCTAGTCCATAAAAATAGGGGAAATTGGAATAGAAATTTTCAGCTACAGTGGCACAGACAATTAAGGGACAAGGAAAGATGACATGTCTGTAACTGGCTGAGATTAATGGTGATGAGCTATGATTGCAGCTTTCAGTGTTTGGCTTTTGGCTTTACAAGACCAAGCCTATAAATACAGCACTTCCTCACGTCTGTTTAACAGCCATGATTTTCTTGACACAAACACTTGCAGGAGGGACAGGGCGTGATCTCAGCTTGGGGTGTTGGAGACCACAAAACATGCACTTAATGCCCAGCAGCCATAACTGCTGAGAATCATGAGTACAAACACAAATTGGTTACACATCTGAAGCAACAGTAATCAAGATGCACCAATGAGTTGGCAGGGGACACACTCCCAAAGGGGTCTGACTTTAGCTTTCACCAGAAAGCTTCTTTCTTCCTTCTGTTACTGATCCACAGGCTGGAAGATTGGCAGGAGCAGGTTGGTGCCACGCTCTGGTGAGTCTCGGGGTAAAGCAGTGCAGGGCCAACCTGCAGCGGTTTGAAGCTACTATTGGAGAGCAAGACAATTGTGCAAAGCCTCATCACTCATCTGTCACGGGCAGTAGGACCCCTGGGGGACTGCAGTGTGTCACTTCTGAGACCAGACTTTGGCAGGAAAGATGGATGGGATGTACCTTTTCCTGAATGCTCATTTATGAGTTTGTTGATTCTGAAGCTGGGAGTGTGAGCAGACCTGACAATGTCTGCTGTGCCAGGGGAGGGAAGATACTAATCAGCACTAAGTCACAGCCGTGTGGTCATCAAACTCTGTGTACAAGGATATCTCTGTGTGGGGCCACTGGGAGGCTGGCACAACTGGGAGTGTCACTGTCACACCTACCCGTGGTGCTATGATGAGCCACCTCCTTTCACAAAGCTTTACAACCAAAAAATATGCTGCTGTTTTAGGATGGCTCTGAAACACTTGCCAGCCTTCTCCAAGGTGTTACACTTCTCCAGCACCATCTACAAGAGCTCACAACCCTCTGTGATTTATGTTTTGGGAGTTGGGGTGTGCCAGAGACAGCAGCTGGCTGAACAGACACTTCCCGAGGGAAGTCAGCACTGGTTCATAGGGGTGGGTTTAAGCATGGTGGCTACATCCTGCCAAGCTGCCTCAGGAATTCTTGCCTTCCACCAGCTGGGATTTAGAAGTGGCCACTTCCTGAAAAAGGTATAAACTAAACCATCCACAGGCATCATGCTCCATCTGATTGTTTCCCACCCAGGGAGGGTGCTTGGCAGGAACTACCCTGTTTTATCTTGGGTGGAGATTTGCACAGTGCTGGAAAATCTCTTTATCACACAGCCTTGCCTCTGCACGAAGCTTGTTGTGGTCAGTGTGGGAGACTTGAACAGCCTGTAGCAAAGAACCCTCCATTTACCCTTTTAGCTGCTTTTTAGAGTCAGGGTGTGGCTACTGCACACAGCTACAGAGGGCAGGATGCTCCAGAAAAGAAAGGTTGACTGTTCTATTGGGCTCTGGCTCACAGTGCCAGCCCCAATGGATGCAGCAAACATGTCTGGAGACTGTGCAGGGATGAAACATTGCACTTTGGGCAGCACACATTGTCCCCAAGCCCTTCTCCAGGTGTGGGGTGATGTCCTACAGCTACCAACATGCAGGACTCCTCACTAGAATCCCTTCTTCTGCACTAGAATCCTTTGTTCTGCACACACCCTCCAGTTATGTATTTGTTGGTGTTTTATGCTCCATCAATCAACAGCCATCTGGGACTTGAACCTGGTGACTGTGATCCCTCTGAGGTGAAATACAGCCGTGTGCTGGGGGATGCTCTGTGGACTTTTCACAGGGGAAGGCGGGAAAAACAGACAAGTGGATAACAAGCAGTCTAAAGAGGGACACCACCTCTCCTCAGGAGGAGGAAGACGTGGGCACCAGCTGCTCCTCCCTGAGGGCCTGGCCCAGGATGTTGCAGGATGAAGGTGGTCACCTCACAATGCCTCGGTGGCAGCTTGTTCAGGGCCTCAGTCAACCAGGCCAGGAGGAAGAACCATGAGCAGGTTCCTCCACCAGGTCCTCTCTTGGACAAGCCACCGCAGAGCCAGGGACAGCAAGCTGTGCCAGAGGAGCTGAGGGACAATGTGGAGTGAGCAGCTACAGGGCAGGGCGAGGAGCTCGGGGTTCCCTCCTACACGGCGGCGTCCGAGATCCTCCCGTTCAGGGACGTCCTGGGCTGGAGGCCGTTGTTCTGAGCGTGCACCTCTGGCCTGGGCTGTGTCATCTGCTGCAAACGCTGCCCGGGAATGAAAGGAGAGAGTGTGTCAGCCAGGGCTGGGGGCAGCAGCAGTGGGACAGCCAGAGCATGGATGGCAGCAGCTGAGGGCTGGGACCCTCGCCCCAGGGCTCAGAGGTGACCCTGGTTACAGGGTGAGGGGATGGTGCAGGGAGTGACTCCTCCAGCAGCACCTGGCAGTGCCCCAAAAGCCTCTGCCAGTCACCTTTGCTTCGATGCTGCACACAGCACAGCAGCTCCTCCTTTTATCTGAAATACGGGAGCATCCTGGTAACAGAGGCAAACTGTTACCAGGCAAGACCAGCTGCAAGGAGGAAGAAGAAAGAGCTGCAATGCCACAGGCTTCAGAGCAGACCTATTTTCCAATTAGGGTTGATTACAAAGCATTACTAAGTAACTACAGCAGGTTAACAAGGTTAGAGTCTCTGCCTTTGATGCAGATCAGAACATCCACCTGAACAAACCTTTGCACAGCAGCAATTCCTGTCACCCTGAGCAGATCAAATGAAAATTGCAGAGTCAAGTAAAGTGAAGCAAGAACCCAGGAAAATATGGAGGGGCAAATCATTACTGGAGGTGTGTGAATTGAGCATCAGGAGTGATGAAGAAGAATGAATCACTTTTGCCAGTCAGGGAGGGACTGATGCTGTGCACTGCACAAGAGAATGCAGAGGAGGATTAAGCCTGACCTGAACAGACATAATAAGACAGGTAGAACCTCTTCCCAGTAAAGGGAAACAAACTCCTACCCTCCAACACCACTGAAGTGGCTGCTGCTGGATGAATTCCCTGAAATGTTCACTGAACTGCTTCTGCCATTCGTGGTATTTTTTTCCCCTCTCACATTCAGGCTCAGTAGGATCAAAATTACTTGTAATCTTTCCTGTCTGTCAAAACCACTTTATTCAGGATTGGCATCTAATTTCCCTCCAGCTCCAGCTCTATTACAAATTAATCCAGGATCTGTGCATATAAGAGGCCAAAAATTCTCCCTGTCTCTCTGATACCAACACATGCACACACAGATTAGCCTACTTCCTTCCTGCTGCCATCTGCTGCTCACTCCTAGGTCAGTGAATGATTGAGAGGGGGTCTGGGTCTCGTGATGTTTGTGGGCAATGTTAGAGGAAGAGTCAGACAGGGAGGGTGAACATGAGCCTGGTGCTGATGGTTTGCACAAGATGCTGAGGGGATGGGTGGAAACACACTCAGGAGCTTCCCTCCAAGCCCCTGAGGCAGCACAGGAGTACACAGCACTTGGGAAGGGCTATAGATATAATTGGCACAAGCCTTTGGTCAAGAGGAGTCGAGCTACTCTTGAGAGGTCACAGACCAGTTTGGGCACCCCCAGATGCTGCCATGTGCTTTCTCCAGGGAAATAGGTTTGACACTAGGCAAAGGGTTGAACCCATACTTGTACTTTCAGGCTTCCCTTCCCCCCCTTTCCAATTCACATTATAAGTGAATAAGGAACCCTGTAAATGTCTGAGAGAGGACCTACTGCTGAAATTGCACTGAAATTGCACCAAAATCAATGAAGTGGCTTGACAAAACACCCTGGCTTGAGTCCTGCAGGAAGGACAAGTACCTAAACCCAGCTTCAGATGAGAAACCAGAAACTGAAAGCAGATCTGAGACCCTAAACCCACCCAGTTCCCACATCAGAGCCCATCCAAATGGAATGCTGGGAGGAAAAAAACTCATATCCACTTGCAACTTCACCTCAAAGGTAGAGAACCTGAAGCTGACCTCAGCCCAGTAATTCCAGCCACAATTTTTTTGAGCCAAACTTTGTTAAAAATATAGCATCTCTAAAATAAATTTATGTGATTTAGCTGGTGTCTGGTTATTGTTCCAGCTGGGCTGGGAAAGCCATAAATCAACACTCCTGGGGTGACTTCTTACAACTGTAAGCACCAAGCCAGGGATTTGGGGCACAGTGCTCTCAAGACTGAATGTCAACACTGTAAATAAAATCTTAACAGTAAGTACTGGGTGTGACATAGAGACTCATGATTCACTGCTACATAAAATCCTGCTCAAATTACTAAAGAAAATGTTTTAAACAAGACTAGTGTGGTGGGTATTGTGGGTCTTTCTTACTTCCTAACCCCTCAGTCACTGAGTGTTCTCTGAAAGGCACATGACAAACCACCCCTGTGCTTGTTTCTGCTGCTAGCAGGGCCTAGCCTGAGACATTTCAGGTTCAGGCTTGGAGGATGCTGATCTCCCTGCTGAGGAGTGCCAAGTAAACATGCTCATAGCCAGGAATAGTCAGGGGCTGGGATTTCTCTGGGTCAAGAAACCCCAAGGATTTCTTCCCAAACTCTTCCATGACTCCAGTACCCCATGCCAAAGAGACAGTCAGGGGAAGAGGGCTCCATTTTTGTGGTGATGATCACACAAATGTCAATGAAGAACAACAGACATAAGGGCAGATCACCTGAAGGTGTAGCTGCATGTCCAGCCCCAGCCCAGCAGTGCTCCCAGGGTTAGAGCCCGTGTCACTGGAGCTGTTCAGCACACTGGGACTGATGGGAGCCTCCCCTGGGGGAGATGGTGCACAGAGTCCCTGCAGCACCAGCCTGGTGCACTCTGACAACTCTGCCAGGGCAGGGTTTAGTTCCTTTGCCCAGGTTTAGCTCAGGGAGGGGCCTGCCCTGAGCAAAGAGCAGGCTGGTGAAGCTGCTCCTACCTGCCGGAGAGTCCCTGTGGAGGTGAAGAAGGAGTAGAGCATGTAGCCTGGAATCAGAACCATGGAGGACAGGGCCATGAGCCAACCAATGCCTTGTCCCCATGCAGGGTAGACGTATTTTCCCAGTGTCAGAGGGGTCATTTCCACCACACTGAAGAAGAACACACCCTGGAAAAGAACACCAGCCATTGCAGGGGAAAGTGCAGAATCAGGGTCCAGCCATTCTTTCCTTCATTACCCTCTTAGCTCCCAACAGCCTTACAGGAGCCCAACAGCTCTTACATTAGCCTAGATTCTTTCAGCCTACCAACTGGTAATTTCACATCATTTCTTCTCATCCTGTGTAAAAAGCTGGAATTGGAATACCCCTGACTTCCTTCTTCACTAGACTACTCAGACAAGCAGTGCCTCCACAGCAGCTGCAACTAAACAACACCCTCACAGCTGATCTCAGGAGCCTTCATCTTCCTGTCCCTGGCCTTATCACTCCACTCCCTGCACTACTTCTGCTGGAAGGGCAGGAACCTGCAAAGGCCAAACTGTTCTGCAGTAAGTTATCCTGCATTTGCTGATAGCTTTTGTTCTCATAAGCCTATCAGAGGCTGAAGCTGGAGTAGCTGAAAGCCAGAACCAATAATAGATTTTTAAACCATTAAATTATTTTGCTTATCTTCTGGCATCTCAGAAAAAAAATATGAAGAACTGATGGCCTCATTTAGATTAAAAGCAATCATCTAGAACTTTTTTTATGGGTGATTTCCAGCAGGCAGAGTGAAAGAGGCTCCTGTATCACTTTACCCATCTCCAGTCTGCCTGGGGACCCCCTTGCACCAGACCTGTGCTGGGTTGAGAACATAGTGTTTCCCTACAGCCCATCTAGAGGCCAATCCTGCACATAGGTTTCCCTAGGTCTTACCAGGCAGACAAGAGGTGTGAAGAAGGCCCAGCAGATCTTCCACCAGATGCAAGGCTTGTAGCCAATCATTTCTTCAATGTTCCTGTAAAACCTGTTCACACCTACAAGAAGAAATGAGCATCGAAAAACCCCATCTCTGCACCATGGTCTTCACCTCTTCTTGTGGCAGAGCACAGGCCAGGCACAGCACAGGGTGACAGTGTGGCATGAGAAGCATTAGCTGGAGGGGATGGGGTACTGGGACACAAACTCATGCTAACAGCTTCCATGTTCCTGCTGTCCTCTTGAGGGCCCAGAGGGAAGGGTCCTGGGCATCTGCCAGTCTGTGCAGAGGTCTTTGTGATGGCCTGGAGAAGTGAGGTGGCAGCCTTCCACTCCTGATTTTCTGAAGTTATCAGTCTAAGCTATTTTGGGTTGCAAAATTGTCATTGTCTTCACTGGCTTTGGCTTTTTCAGTAAGTCACCATGCCCATGGAGAAAACAAAGGAACAAAGTGCTTTGTGCTTACCATAACACCAAGAAATGGAGATGGTCTCAAAGAAAACAAGAAAAAGAAGACACATGCCACTGGCTGAGTAGTAATCAAACAGCTTGAAGACATAAATGCCACCCTGAAAAGACAAAAACAGGATCAAGGAGTTCAGTTATAGATTATGGTCGACAACATCACCCAGCAGCTTGGACTGTGGCTGTCCATGTCTGTTGGTTTAATGTTAACTTCCTTGGACAGTAGAGCCACTGTTGCAATGTTTCCACAGGAGTCTGGTTCCCAGCAGCAAAACTGATGTGCTCTTGCAGACAATTAGCCAGCCTGTTCAGGCACAGCCAAGGGTGAGGAGAAAAGAAGAAATTCACTAGAATCTCTTCTATTTCTCTGCTTTAGAAAGAGTCAATTTAGTCTGCTCTGCCCCTCCCCAGAGTTTTGCCTTGCCTCCTCATGAACCCACACTGCTCCACAAATGGTCTTCAAACCACTCAGCCCTCGCGTCCCCTCATGTGAACCTCAGCTTCAGCTCCAGAGGTTCAAGCCCCCAACAGACAGGTTTTCTTTGTGTGATCTTAACTCTTCACAGCAAGCATTCCCTAAATTCAGCCTCTGTTGGCTTGAGTCCTTATTGCAAATAGCAGAACAACAGGCCAGACTGACAATAGGATGATGGTAAAGAATATGGAGGCATCCTAAGTCAGTTGAGGTGTAGCAGTGATGTGCAAACCACTTTATCCAGAGTAGGAGAAACGCTGTCACTCCTCCCAAAGCTTTGGTGGTGCTGTGCTATGCCAAGTGGCCAGAAAGATGTCAGGAATGGAGCTACAAGCACAGCCATCTGTACCTGAGTGATGTTGGAGAATCCAATGAGATAAGAGATGAAGCAGACTACTGCAATGAAGATCTTCTTCCTGGCTCTTAGGACTCGAGGATATTCATCCACCAGGGCTGTAATGAAACCTTCCACAGTGCAGAACTAGGGGAAAAGGCATACACCAAGGATTAATATATAAGTAACTTAACCCACACACATTTAACTTCAATGTTGAGAACCTTAGTGATTTATGGACTCTGAAGACTCAAGAAAAAAAAGAGGCATCTCTGCACAAAGATGGTCTAAACCATCTTCTGAAAATTCATCTCTCTTCCCACTGAATATAGATGGAGCTAGGAGCACCAAAGTTAAATGCTTAAAAAGAGCTGAGATAAATCTCTGCCTTTTGCTTCTCAAGAAAAGCCTCCTCTTTCTTCCCACAAACTCTCTAGGGCCTCCCCATCACTGCCCTGCTCCCCATGCTGCCAGGCCCTGTGCCACAGCTCTGTGTCTGGCTGCTGCTGGGACATGTGCAAGATGTTTATTGCTCTTCCCTTCTTGCTCTTCTCAGCATGTGGCAACAGCACTTGTGCTGTTCAATGGTCTGAAAAGCTCAATAAGGACCTGCACTATCCAGTCTCACATGCATGTGAATAACAACATCTCTGATTACCCAGTCCTTGACTTTATTTCACTTTTTCAAGCACACAACATTAAATGCATGTCCACACCAGAAGCCCATCCTCACAGCACATCATCTTTCCACAGGTGGAAACCCTGGATGGTTTGTGCAGAACTGTACCAGGCACAGTATAATAATGTTGTCTGCACCACAACACATAATGAAATCCCCATGAGTGCTGCCTTCCAGTTTTCCTACTGGTTCTGCCTTCTGGCACAAGGGCAGTTTGACTGTATATGTGAAGTGCATCCTTCTCTCCTATCTCTTGATAAATTGTGAGATTTACTTTTATGTCTCGCTCCCAGAAACTACAGGTAACACACCTCTCTCAGAGAGCACATTGTGCCTCCAGCAACAACCCTGGGAATTTATGAGGGCAGCAAACTGCCTTCCCTGGTCATGCTGGGCAAATGTACAAGCCCATGCAATGAAAATGAAAGTGGTTTCATCACTTTTGGATGTCAGGGACTTCCCCATTGCTGGGAAGGAAAAAAACCCCTAGAATAGAGGTAGAGGTATACAGACCAAAAAGAGCAGCAGAAGGTTGGGAAGATGTGTGGAAGAAAAATGGAGTGCCTGAGCCTATAGCTGGGCAGGGATGGTGGAAGAGCCTGCACACTGCAGACTGCTGGGGCTGGCTCCAACGTGGGCCAGGGCAAGGCAAAGGGAGATGTGTATGCCCAGGGTTTTATATCTGCATGGAAAGCCAGTATTCCCAGACCATCAAAGTTCAACTTCTTCCACTTGAATTTTTAATGAGCTAAGCTTTTTATGTTGGACACAAGTGCCATTAAAGCATCTTTTGCCATTCACGCATGGGTTAAGCTGCCTTTACAGTCATTGACAGTGAGCCCTTCACCCCATCCCACCTGGCTTGTTGTCTGGAAGAGTCAGGACTGAGCTGGCACCACAGTGTGAAGAGATAGCATGACTAAAAAAACACTGTCAAAAACTATTCCTTCCACATGGCTGC
This sequence comes from Illadopsis cleaveri, assembly GCA_013399915.1. NCBI lineage: Eukaryota > Metazoa > Chordata > Aves > Passeriformes > Timaliidae > Illadopsis > Illadopsis cleaveri. The sequence continues at coordinate 193,821 of VXBB01022858.1, forward strand.
ACAGCCAGGCACTGCCAGAGCCATGGCAGGGCCAGGGGAGCTGAGACCAGAAAGGGAAATGCATTTGTGGGGGAACAGCCCTGGGACAGAGGGCAGTGTCCAGCAGAAAAGGAGCAAAGAAAATGATGCCTTAGATAATGGGATGGAGTAAAGCTGACAGCCCTTTGGTGCAGGAAGAACAATCAAAATCAGGGAATGCACAGAGGGAAAGACAGGGAGATGGGTGATGAGGAACAGGGCTACAAATTGAGTTGAATTCTCTTTGTGTCCTATCAAAATTAAGCTCCTGTGTAACAGATAAGGTGGAGAAGCAAATGGTCGTACATTGCTTTTTCTAGCCATGGAACAGGCAATGACCTTCACACCATTTACTGAAAACTGCCTCATGACAGCCTCAGACTTCACAGCTGCAGCCTGGAGGAGGCTTACCTTTCCAGCCCCAGGGACTGCAGCTGCTTGGCATGGGGCTCACTTCTCCCATCTCACAGACCAAAACTTGGCTGCTTGCACATGTAGGCACCTGAATGAAAGCATGCTGCTTTCAGAGCGGCAGGCAGCTGAGCACTGGTGCCTTTGGTTCTTGCCACTGCAGTCTGCATTCCAAAATTTTGCTTTTTCCACCAACCCCCTCCAGCCACAATCTTTAGCACATAATCTTCTCTTCTTCATGCCTCACCCGACTACATTATTTCTTTCCCAAGCATTTTATTTCCGTTAACTTCTGTCTTTTTCTCCTTTCCCCTTTGGGGGCCTAATCATTACACAAGCTGCTGGGTTCTGTAATCTGGGCTTGGGAGTCAACACAGGTGTGGCACCCTGCCTGAAGGAGAGTCCCTCTCCCACCCTCTCCCAGTGCCAACTATTGCTATTCCCTCCTCAGTCACACAGAGCACCTATTGGGATGCACGGACCCGGGGGGAGCCTGACCACAGCTGCCAGATGTGCAGCACAGATCCATGAGAGTAGTCTCACTGCTGGCAGCTGCCAGATGTGCAGCACAGATCCATGAGAGTGGTCTCACTGCTGGCAGCTGCCAGATGTGCAGCACAGATCCATGAGAGTGGTCTCACTGTTGGCAGCTGCAAATCCTCATGGCCCACCCGTGCGAGGCAGCCTCACATGGGACAGACACAGGCTGGCGGTCACAAGGCTTGCCAGCTCCCCTGAGCAATAAGTGCCTGACCTGGAAACTGGTAGGTTAAAAGGAAGCATTAGCATATTATGAAAGAGGGTCTGGACGGGAGGGAGGTGAAGCCGGGACGGATCAGAGCAGAGGGAACACCGAGGCACACGAGTGAGGGTACAGGACAGAGGTGTCTGTCAGTCCAGGTCATCCATCCCGCCCGAGGAACTGCAGAGGGGGTGGGTACCCTGGCAGGAGCAGGCAGATGGAGCTGGGCTGCATCTGTAGGAGACTCGTTGGACTTGCTCCCACCGTCAGTGAAGGGCTGGAGCTTGTGGCTGCATGGCAGACACGGATCTCAGCCCAGCCTCCCGTCCCCGCTGTGACAGAGCCGTGCCCTGCCGGGGACAGGCGACAGGCTCAGCCCAGCAGCCCTGGGGTGCAGGACATGCCCTGCGGCCCCGCTGTGCCTCACCAGCCGGGCTGCTGACCCAGATGAAAAAAGCCGGCTCCCCATTTGCAAATGCCACGAAGAACATGTAATCAGCACGTAGGAAAACCTTTTTTCTTTTTGACTGAATGCTTCAAAATGCACATGGAATTGCAGCCGTTGTAGCAGCCTGTGTTCATTGGTTTATATGCATAAGCTGTCATACTGTTGCTGGTGTGTTTGGATGAATCAGAGCTCCAGCATGCAGACAGAAAGCTTCTTCACATGTATTTAGCCGTGGTTTTTCAAAGGTTGTTTTCCTTTTGATGCCTCATTCCCCCCCAGCCTCTTCCTCCAGGCAATGATAGCCCCCCAACAGACTGCCTGCCCTCCAAAACTGGCTGTCAGAAGGAACATGGAGAATTTCAAGGCATATTTTAGAAGCAAATGCATCAAATAAATTCCAGAAAGTGCTTGGAGGGCTTATTGTCATGTCTCAATTTACCTGCACTGAGTGAATAATCTATGCAGATAATTTCTTTTTTCTGTAAATGTAGTTTCTTCCAGAACATTTAGGTATTATTGGGTTTGGGGGTTTTTTTTGTGTTTTTGTTTGTTTGTTTGTTTTGGTGGGGTTTTTTTGTTTTTGTTTTTGTTTTTTTTTTTCTAAATAATGTCTGTGGTAATGCATTCGAGAGTTTACGAAGTGTTTATGAGAGTGTGACATGATTGAAAACCAGATTGGGTTGATTAGATTTTCCTGGAAACCAGGTGTGACATTTCAGGAATAGGTTTGGGTATGATTGTGAAGTAGGCTTGGGTTTATGAACACTACCTGTAATCCAAGCGAGCATCCCTTTTGTACTGGTGGTTTGTGCTGCCAGAGAAGAGCATGGGGACACAAGGGCAGATATGACAGATCGAGTGCAGGTTTCTGCAGGAACCTTTGATTTTGATGCACTCAAAAGGAAGGCATGCTGCAATTCACTGCCTCACTGGGTAGCTACTTTTATGCTGAATTATCAGGAAAAAAACCTATCACCCCTAGTAAAAATGCAGAGATAATGGGTTTTGTTTTGTTTTGTGAGGGCTCTGAGGGGGCAGGGTGGAGATCTTTTGCTACATCTAACTGCTTCTCCCTCGAGTATCTTGTAAAACGTTGCCATCAGATAAAGTGGCAAAGCAGTCAGGGTACCCAGCCACCAGTCTTTTCCAAGGCATGACTCCTCCCTCCTGCCAGGATCTATCCCTGCTAACCTATGGACCAGGCCAGGGAGCTGCAGCTCTGCTCAGGGTTGCTGTTGGCATCAACAACAATGCCCAAATACTGCAGGAAAGCACAGTCCTCACACCATGAGAGAGTAAAACCCCATTCTGCTCAGCCCTGTCCAGAAGGGGACACCACCACTGCACCTGAAGACGTTTTTGTCACTTGCCCCACTTTGTCCCTGGGTTGTCTCACCTGACTGTCCAGACCCAGCATCACCAGCATGGAGAAGAAGAGGATTGACCAGAGTGGGGACAAGGGCAACTGTGTCACAACCTGTGGGTAGGCGAGGAAAGCCAGTCCAGGGCCTGCAGTAAAGAAAAGAGGGACGAGCCTATGTTTACAAAGCATTTGATGGGAAGTCTGAGCTAAGGGCCATGGTTAAATAGAGAGACAAAAATTACAGCCAAGAACTCAGGGGTTTTCATATAGGAGCTAGGAACACCTGAGCCTTTGTGCCTTTGTGCCTGCCTCTCCCTGTGGGAGGCATGGGGATAAGATGGGGAGACAGAAATGATTGGAGAAACAAGTCCTGCAAGCAAGAAAGTCATCAAATGATTGCAACCAAATGGAGCTGGAGCACTTTGCTAGAAAAATAAACTGATATTCAGAGCTGGTTATAGCTTTCCTGGTGCCTTTTTTTTCCACCACAAAAAGCTGTTTCTTGAGATAAAAGCTTTCTCTGGAAAGACAGCAATTTCAAAACATGTCTTCGTGCAGAAAGACACAGTCCCATCTTGGTTAAAAAATTATTCTGAGATTGATGCCTTAAGATTTAGCTTTCATATTTTTCAAGTTCTGTACTGCATTAATATATAACTCTGAACTTCATATAAAGTGTTAGCAGTTCTCTTCACAGTTTAGTCAGACAAAATAATCCTTTTCCAGCCTGAGAACCAAGGACACTGCTGCAGCTTCAGGCCCAAAAAGTGCAAACAACAGTGAACTGAGGAGAGCAAACTGGGAGGATGGGACTTCATAACCTGAAGCTGTAATTGGTTGGCCAATTAACCCCAGTATGTAAATGAACCAAAACTTATAGAAGTGTGAAACCTCATGACTGGATGTCCATCTTGGGTGGAGCCATGGCCAGGCTCTTGTACTGCCCAAGGTGTAACCTTTGAAGGCCTTTTAATAAATACTTTATTCCTTTAACAATGTCTAGCCTCTGTTCCAGGTAGCCTCTCAAGGCATCAAGATCACAGTCTCAAGATTTTGCCTGAAAAAGGGACTCCAAATTTTGATCACATCTCCTGAAAACTATTCTCCACAGAAAGGTTTCAGACAGCAAATGGCCTAAATATTTCACTACAGCAAAATAAAACTTCAGCACAACTAATCAGGAAAGACCTCACACCCAGTGACAAATGGCTCTCACAGGTTGCTGTTGCATTTGAACCTGGGTTTCTGCTTACCTGAGGAGGCCAGCTCTGACACTGACTTCTTCGTGATGTGTGACATGAAGCCAATGATAGAGAAAATAACAAACCCCGCAAATATGCTTGTGGTGGAGTTGATACAACAGACAATAATGGAGTCTCTGGAAGAGAGAAAGAGAGAAAAACCCCACCTGCAGGTCCCTACCAGGAGAAGAGGGTGGGGTAAAGAAAAGACCCTGTGGAGAGCTGGTCCTGTGCCTTGGATGGGTAGCACAGGTGACATACTAAGTGTCCTGCAAGCAGGGAGCCCCTCTGCAGAGATTACAGTGTGTCCCCCAGGCTTGCATGGTGCCAGCAAGGGGACAGCAGAGATCAGGCAGATTCACCACAGCCCCCTGCCTCACCCATGAGTGCTCCCTGCCACACAGGAGCATGGAAAAAAACAACTGACCTGTAGACGTTGTTGTGGAAAGTGTTGTAGCTGCCCAGAGCAATGAGGGAGCCCAGCCCCAGGCCGTAGGAGAAGAAGATCTGAGTGGCTGCATCCATCCAGACCTGCGGAGAAGGAGCCACAAGAGGGGTGCAGCAGAAGGGGACCCCGTGCTGCAGGTGCATGTCCTGCAGCAGCTCAGTGCAGGGCCAGCAGAGGGGCTGGGTGCAGACTGTGGAGCTGTATGTGTGGATGTACAGCCCACTGGGGTGTCCAGGACCTGAGGGAATCCTTCAATAGGGCTGAGTCAAGAGTTTCTTACTAATATCTAATCTAGAGCTATTCTCTTTCAGTTTAAATTCCCCTTGTCCTATCACTACATGTCCTTGTCAAAAGTCCCTCTCCAGAGCTTTAGTGTAGAGGCCTTTATGTACTGGAAAGTAGGGGATCTGCATCCTTCCCATGTGTCCAGTGTATCCAAGTGCAGCCTGGCCCAGAATCAGACATACATCCCAGCCCTCCAATGGGATGGATGTGGGTGGATGAAGGGACATGCATTTCTGAACAGTGTCCCGTGCACATTAGAAGAGACTCTTGCTGAGTCTGAGTCTGTGTGTGTGTGTGTTTGCTGTCTCACATGTGCCCCCAAGGGATGCTGCTCCACTCAGAGACCCACATCCTGCTCTCATACCCTCCATTTCTCTTCCACTAGTGTGTCTGATTTTCCAACATGGAGCTGTTTGTGCAAACAACTGCAGAGGACAGCTTACAAAGCAGGTCCCAGTGCCTTAACGTCTTAAAGCTTAGAAAGTTCAAGAAAAGGCAGACTGTTTGTTTCTTAATTGCATAATATTTACACAACTCTTCTGGTCTTGAAAGCCCTGTTTCCTGCATTAGAGCCAATGCAGCTGGTAGTACAGTTACAGAGAGTGTCCTGAAAGAAGGATCATTGGGACCCCCACTGGGAAATTATGGATGTCCAGTTGTCCCCACTCACACATGACTGGTGATTTTGGAACCATGGGAGTATAGCTGCTGAAAAATGCAGTCTGTGTCTCCTGAAAAACTTCATTTTTGCAAGTGTCCCTGTTCCTCCTGGGTCTTCTCTCTGCTTCCAGTGACCAAGAACACATTACTGGCCACCACTCATCATTTAAGCACTTCCAGAAACTGCTGCTGTGTGTACTGATGTGCTTGTGCTCCTTCTGAGGCCCCCATACCAGCAGCACAGCGTTCCTTCTCTGGGACCACCAGAACAAGAGCAGACCAGCAGCCCTGGGAGAGTCAGTGAAATGAGGCATTCCCAGCCCAGAGGAGAGGTCCCTTTGTCAGGATAACTTTGGACTCCTCACACCCTGTGGATAATACTGCTTGAGCACAACAGAGCTGCTGCACACATTTCCATGCATGAAAGGCCCGTCCCTCAGTTTTGTCTCAGCCTATGGGACATGGGTCATGAGTGCTTGAACAGGGTTATTCCAGTGTTATTTTAAGCACTTACAATAATCATGGGAAGTGCCTGGGGAAGCCTAATGCAGACACAGCTGGCAGATAAGAGCTTTCCTCACTAGGCTACGAACCTCAGAGTCAGAGAGCTTCCTGAAGTCAGGCATGAGGTAGAAGAGGATCCCCTCCTTGGCTCCCGGCAGTGTGACTCCCCGGAACAAGAGGATGAAAAGCATGAAGTAGGGGTAGGTGGCTGAGAAATACACCACCTGAAAAAGACCCCATGGGAGAGAAGCCATCAGCCCACCAGTGCCCAGGAGCTTTCCTGCCCATGGTGTCATTGAGTCTGGCATGTTCTCCTTTGAGGGGGACAGGCTCCCAAGCACAGCCACTTTCAGCAGCATTTCCTTGCATTTGCTGTCCCCCATTCCCATGCTAGTAACCTTCCTGCTGTTTGAGGTTTCTCCCTGCCACTGATGCACAAGGACACACTCATCACAAAAGCAGCATGCTGAAGTCTGGATGAAATGCCCAAAACCAAGGGAATTGCAGGGATAATTTTAGTCCACAGAAGTAATCCCTTTAAGTCATCACATTCTTATTTTGCAGAGCTAAAGCTGGTGTTTCTCTAGACCAATGCATCAAGCAAAACGAGTTGTCTTGATTTCACTGCTTTCTTTTCAGCACTGTTTCAGGATCTTACAGGTATGTGCCATCTCTCATGACAGGACCCACACCAGTAATCACCAGGGCTTTGCTGTGGCTGCTTTGCTAAAGCGTGTTTGAGAGCCACTGGGGAAGTTTACAGTTTAGGTGACCTACCCCTGAAGTGCTTCCTTCTGATCTCTCCTCTAGATTATTCCTTTCATAATAGTGTGCTGCTGCATCATGCTGTGCTCTAAATAACACATCCCAGCATCTCAGCAGCACTGTTTCACTAAATGAAGCAATTACCTTTCTGCTGTGCTAGCCTGGAACACTGCACAGGGAATAACAATGGCCTCCTCATCTGAAGGTCTCCCACCAATCTTGAAAGGGCAGCAAGGAAATTTTCAAAGGAGACGGTGAGATTTTTCCCATCAGAGGCAATTTAGGATACTGTGATTATCAAAAGGGGGATGCCACAAGAAGCTTTGCTCTCTCAAGGGGCTGTCCCAAAGTGGGAAATATAAATAATTTCTGAAAATGCCTCTTCCCAAAAAGAATGTGCGCTCAGACCCACAACCTTACAGGCAAGAGCTATTCTGTACACTTAGAAGGAAAATTACCATAAACATGGTAGCAATTTTTACAGCTGCAAAAGGTAAATGTCAGGAATTTAATAGTATGTACTGTGATTTTGCCTCTAAACACTGTAACCTTAGTTATAGACAAATAAAATTGAGTCTGGAGGATATTCTGACAGCACAGCAATGAGAAGCAGCACCAAAAGACCCGGCCCTCACATGGTACCTTGCCTGTCCACTCCACACCCTTCCAGATGGAGAAGTAGACCAGCAGCCAGGCCAGGGCCAGCGTGCCAGCCAGGGGCCAGCGGATGGTGCCAGGCTCCCCCAGGCCTCCGGACATCTGATGCATGTTCCTCCTAAGGATGGGAGACTCTGCATTAGGAGGAAGTCTGACTATCAAGGGGAGAGGGATTTGGAGCTCCCAGAAGTGGCTGGAGGGTGAAGGGCCTGGTGCAGACAAGTGTGAGAACCCACAAATCCCTAAAGAGAACTGAGGTCCATCGTGATGAGATAAAGGGAGGGGAAGGGAGGTGGAGAGGCTGTTTGCCTGCCCATCCCTCTGACCTGCATCTGCAGAGTGCCCCCCATGCCCACCATGGCCAGTGGCTGGCTGTGATGCCCTCCTGCCAAAGCTGCCCAAGGAGCAGAGCCAACAGGCAGCCCTGGTGGGCAGGCACAGTGACCACGGGGAGGGGGAGAAACCTGGTGTAGGCAGCTGGGGACGTACTCCCAGAACTCGGTGACAGCGCTGGTGAGGTTGGTGGTGTCATTCAGGGAGTAGTTGGAGAAGCAGAGGTCTGTGTTCCAGGAATTCCCACAGTTCTGCCATGGCAGGTCCTGCACCGGCACAAAGACAGCAGGGTTATCATCCATGTGATACCTCCCAAGTGGAATCTTTTAAACTGAAACCCCTTAATTTTTTTTGCAAAGAGAAATGGGCAGCTCCACTGGATAGGCATGCCCTTGTAGCCAAATAATGGGAAAATTTTCCAAAATATGATGAATTGTGACAAGGATTTTCCAGGAAAAGAATATCATCATGTGATTAGGGCAATGCCGTAGCCCCGATAAAATGTTAGCAATAGAAAGTCACTTCCAATTAACTGTTGATAATTAATACCTACAAATTAAAATACTATCAAGGGATATTGTGTTTATAACCATTACAGCTTTTTGCTAGTTTCACTCAACAAGTGGCTGGAATTTACTGCACAAAGAATAAGCAGTGATTTGTTTCTTATGTTTCATTTACACCAAGTTCAATACTTAAAAAGTAACACGGCCCTGAGAATGGAGGCATTGGGTTGTCTACACAAACAGACTGTTATAACACAAGCACAGGAGTAAATTGCACAGGGCAGCTGTTTCATGGCTGTCCACTGTCCTGATTATAAGGGGCACAAAGGGATTCCTGGGAGATGTTTACACTGTGGCAGCAGTGTGACAGCAGCACAACATTACAGACCTAGTGCAGTCAGCTCTGGCACTGCAGGCAGTGCAGCAGCAGCGCCAGGGGCCACGTGAGCGTGGCAGGGCAACTCACCTGGGCTATGTAGTGCCACGGCTGAGCCAGCCCAAGGAAAGCAGCTGGGACATGTCTCCATGAGCAGCTACCTCTTTTCCCAACCACAGTGCGTGTAGATAAATGCAGAGCAGCTATTCTGGGTGATTTCCCTCTACAGATAAGACCTGAGACTCCAGCTCAACAAAGCTTTAAGAAGATGTTTGTATCCATCCCTATTCTTCCACAAATATAGAGCTATTCAAAAATATTATCTGTGTTTTAAGTGTCTTGTGGCATCAGTGCCTTTAAGTGCTGCCTTCACTGCTCCATCTAAATCAGTTCATTCCAGCAGATGATACCTTCAAACGTGGTATCCTGGCAGAATGGTGACTATTGCAGGGCTGAGGGTGACATTCCAGTGACCACCCAGGCCACTGCACCCATCTGGTGATTTCACTGAGGGCTTGCTAACTGCACTCAAGAAAAGGCAATGGCTTGAGCAGTGCTGCACAACAGCTCTTCAATGTCTGCATGTTAGAGAAGCTGCACAGCTCTCACAAGGAAGGGCAGGCTGAGGGACAGTTTGTTGCTGCTCTATTTCCTCTGAATTTCAGAGGACAGAAACTGCAGAAGGCAGGCTGGGCTCCTATTATAGTTCATAACACTCATAGTCAAATTTAAGGAGGCACAGGGGACAGACATCAGCCTAGCTTTTTCATTAGCACCTTGGGTCCTTTTGGTAATTTGGAATTATTATCTCTGGTAAAAGGTCTTAAGCCAAACGCCTGGATCTGCCTATGTACATGCAAGCTCTGTCACCAGCCAGGTCTGTAATTCCTGAATGTAACCAAAGCCTCATCCTGAGATGCATCCTGCCCAGGGTGTAGTTGGGATGGGTTTCTTTGGGAAAGACCTCTGCTTATTTGGGAATTCCTGAGGGTGCATCTAATCACCCAATCAGCCAATCTAATCAGCCAATAATTTTGTTCTAGCTCCAGGACCCTACAGTTATAGGTGGTATTGGTGGTAGAAGCAGAATTGGGAATGCCAAATGGAATGATTCAGCAAAAGTCTTGATAGATAATAGAAATTTTTACTGGAACAAAAAGTAAACTGGATGTTCAGTGTCCACAATAGCATTTCTGGGTTATATCTAAATGACATTTTAAAAGATCCCATTTGAACCACGGGGTTGGTGTCTTTAAGGCTGCAGATTGCTCAGAGAGTTACGTTAAGGAAACTCTTACCAGTTTCTGGGCTGAAATAAATAATTCAGCTACCAAGCAGTTAATATGGGGTGTGATTCTAACCTTGTACAGTAGAAGGACCTGCTATGGAAGAGGAACCCACTATAAACCAAAACACCAAAGCACACATTAAGGGACAGTCACAAGCAGATGTCTAGATACTTTCTGAATCATTTTCCCAGCAGAAAAAAAAATCCCTTGGATATCATTTATCAAGAGAGGACTGAATAAAAACTAATTAAGATAAGGAGTAAGTCCTGAGAAATAAGACCATGATGTGACAAAACCAGTTCTGGAAATGTGCAGCTCAGATTCGAGCAGCCTAGAAAAAAAACCAGAAACACAGGGTGAGTTTGAATGACTGAAGGGAGTGGGGAACAGTTCCTGCAGAGGGGATGGGACCATCCCCTCCAGAGGACAACCACCAGCACTACAAAACTGGCTGCAGGGCTGATGAACCTCTTCAGGAAGGGTCTAGCACGATGCTGACAAGGGCTCTTTGCACAAACGCCAAGCAGCTAGAGCCCGCTGTGGGTGATTAACAAATCACTGCCCTAAGTGGGAGTGAGGACCCCGCCCGCAGCCAGGGGCAGGCGGCGGACACGCCGGTGACTCACCGCAGTGAAAGAGTTGAACAGATAGTAGAGAGCCCAGGCGATGATGACAATGTAGTAGATGTTCAGCCAGAAGGACAGAACCATGGCTGCCAGTCCCACGCCTGCGAATGAGGGCAGAGAGCAGCATCAGTCCAGCTCTCCAGTACCCAAGGCAGCTCATGGGCACCACAGCAAGGGTTTTTTTGAAAACCAGAAAAAGGGAATCAGCTCATGAACACAGAGTGTGCTACAGTTGCACTGTGAGCTGGTCAGCAAGGGAGGCTCATTCCCTCACATCGCTCAGCCACTCATTTCCACTGGGGGAACAGTGCTGCCTTTCAGTGTACTACCCATACTTTACAAACAGAGCTCCATGAAAACAGAATCTTGTCACTTCCTTGGCAGAATTGCACTTTCCCACATCCAAGGCATTTCTAAATCACCACTTCTAGAAAACAGTTACTTCAAGCATGGCAACAGGTCGCATTCCCATGCAATTAAGGTAAGCATATGCAGGGAGGCTTGGGAAAACAAAGGGTCTCCTGCAACCAGAGCCCCGCCATCAGAGTCCATACTGCTCATAAAGTCCCTTGTCACCACACAAAACTACTTGAACAGAGCACAATTATGTTAGTGACTGCAGACATCGAGGTCAAGGACAGCTTGATAAAGACAGAGGGGAAAAACCCTCCCCTCACCTGCCACCCCATCCCAGCCCCCAGGGATTTGCTATTTGCCTTCAAACCATTAATGGGGTTTTTTGCAGGCCATTGTTGTGACAAACATACAGCACAGTACCTTTGAACATGGGTGCTAATCTCCAGACTCCCAGTCCACCAACAGAGGTATACTGGCCCAGAGCAGTTTCCAGCAGGAAGAGAGGAATCCCAGCAAACACCAGCGTCAGGAAATAGGGGATAAGAAAGGCCCCTGAAAGAAGGAGCAATGTTATCAGGCAGCTTCCCCTTTGATCAAGATGGAAATGCCTCCAGCTGCAGTTTCTTGCTCTGCAGCACCCATGTGATGAGGAGCAGCCTCTCCCAGAGGTGACAGTTTGCAGCTGGAGTTGGTGTGTTGGGTGAGTGTCCCACTGAGGTCATTGCTGCCTTCCCCTTATCACTGTGGGTATGTATGTTCCATGTATACACTGGCATCACTAGCTATGCAATGCCAGGCTCACCTCGTTAGCTGTTCAGACAATGCTAAACCCAACCTGATAACAAACCCAAAAGCTTGGACACTAACATTGGGAACTGTTGATGCTTTCTGTCTTACCTGCAGAAGCTTTCAATTCTTCTTCTTGAGGGAATAGTGCACAGGAATATCTGGCACTGGCCACTGCTTTCTTTCTTTATAGCTGTTTCAGTCTTTTAAGGAAACTGTGACTAAGACTGTATTGGCTCTTGTAACAGTGCTATATACCACCTTACCTGTGGTTTAGGTTTTATTCTTAAAATTCTTGTGAAAATATTATTCTTCTCCATAGCCCTATGGAAATCATCTCATCACTAGAAAGGAGGTAGAACATTCATTCACTAGAGATATCACTGGCACCCAGTTTTTAGAAGAGCAATAAGAAGAGGAGAGCCTTGCTGTGTGATTGGAAGGCTATACAAGTTCAGGTCATCCTGACTTCTAGATCGTGGGACAAAGCCCATTTTTTCATCTTTCTCATGCATGTACTGGGGTGGCCCATCATTTCTGAGGAGGACAAACCTTTGCAGAAGATGCTGGCTGGGGACAGAGGGAGGACACTCAGTTTGCCCAGAAGCAGCTGGCCATGTTTAGGACAGCACTGATTCCTGCACTAGCCTTAGGGCTGAGCTGTCAGTCTGAGTCTTCTTCTCCAGACAATTGTGGGAAAGCAAACATGGAGCCAGAGAGCAAAGCCACTCTGGAGAGCTGTGGCCCAGCTTTCACCTGGCAGAGCCAAGTTCCAGCAGCTGCTCTCTGAGGGCAGGGAAGCAGCCAGGCACAGCCAGGGATGCTGGCTCAGGGGACATCCAGCTGGGGACATCTGCCTGCCAAGCAGGGAGCTGAACCCAGCTGGGAGAGGCAGGTGCCAGCACCTGGCATGGAAGTCCATGGGAAGCAGTATGCAAGAGGACCTGGCAGTGGGTGGTGGGGAGAAAACACTCTCTGTGCCAGCAGCTCGGTGACCATGAGCCTGAATCACAAGCTGGCATGGAAGTGCAGGCTCTTGGCTTCACCAGCAGCCTGGCACACAGGAGACAACAGCTTTGGGCATCACTGTGCCTGCTCAGCAGCCTCCCCTGTGTGCTTGCTAGACACCACAGCCTGTAAGGTCCAGCCCCCTGGGAGCCCTGCAGGAAGCCAGTGCCTGCTCTGAGGACACCCTACTGCTGTGGAGTTGGGAGGCTGAGCTTAGCAGCAGTGCACGTCTCTTCCTCGCTTCAGTGCAAGCAATTAATGAAATTTGGCAGCAGCTCTGATGATCCTGTGTTTCTCATCTACAGCAGGTCAGGAAGGTTTGTAGGTGAAAGATGTTATCAGACTGTTGGGAAAAAAACCCCAACAAATAAACTTTTGGACACAAATCTTTTATCCTGGCAAAGATTCTCAAGAATAGTGGAAGATCTACAAACCAGACCACGTCCTTGAGCTGAGGGCTGTTGGCAATGACACTGCCACAGTGGAGGGCCAGGTCCCCAAGCAGGTATGGATAATATCCCCAGGTCCTGTNCTTAGGATCTCACAGGCAATTTTTAGCATGTACTGAGCTGCATTTAGAGCGAATTTGGAGTCCGGTAAAATCCTGTTGAGATCAGAGGGACTGTATAAGTTTAGAGAAGAGATCAGTGTAGAGGCTGGAGCCATGGGCACAGCTGGGCACATCCAGCTGCGTGCAGGGCCGGCAGGGAGCCCAGGCATCATTTTGGGTGAAGCCTGCTCCCCGCAGCGGACGGGCCGAGCGCTGGGCTGCCGTGCCGAGCAAACCAGCCGTGAGCAGATGCAACGTGACAGCAGTAAGTGAGACGACAATATTTCCATTCAGTTCAATTTGCCTGTGCGTAATGGAAGCAGCCCACACGACCGCGCTCTGAGCAGCGCACAGGCAGGACGCTAAATTTAGAGTCCCACCCACGGTCTGCCGTGCTCCGGAGGCGCCTCCGCCGGGGCAGAGCCGAGGCGGTGCCCGCCGGGTGCGGAGGAGCTGCCGTGCGGCCCCGCCGCGCTCCGATCGGGCTCCCGGGAACGCTCCTGTGTGCCGGCGGCGGGGACGGTCCCGGGCCGGCAGCGGCAGCTCCGCCGCCCCTCGGTGCCGCCCGCGGGAGCGGCCGTGCCTGCGGGCAGGAAGGAGCCAGCCCGGCTGCCACGAAGGGCACGAGGCGGCAGCGGAGGCAGGAGGTGTTTGGGAGCAGGCAGGAACCGATTCCCGCATTTCATCTGCCTGGCGTTCCTGCTCGCAGCCGGCTGCTCCCTCTGCGTGCCCGCGGCTGCCGGGGCAGAGACTGCCCCGTGTGCCATTGCTAATGCTAACAATAGCGCTCCACACCTCTACANTCAAGAATAGTGGAAGATCTACAAACCAGACCACGTCCTTGAGCTGAGGGCTGTTGGCAATGACACTGCCACAGTGGAGGGCCAGGTCCCCAAGCAGGTATGGATAATATCCCCAGGTCCTGTGCAGCCAGGTGGGAAATCCGTTCTGAAATTCTTATCTAAATTTTGCAGGCCAGTGCAAAATGTGGTTGTGCCTGACCTTGTGAAAGTCCCAGATCCCAGTCCCTTGTCTCCAGATCCCAGTCCCTTGTCTCCAGATCCATGGATGTCAAAGGGGTGAGGACGCTGGTCCTGCTCAGAGCACTGACCCTTGGAGGCAAGGAAGGATCAACAGCACCTGGAGCTCACTGTGCAGCCCCAAATCTGCCTGCTCCTAATGTCGTACAGCAGAGAACAATTAATCCTGAAAACAGGAACACTACCCACGGATCAAAAATTGAGCATTACAAGCTGTTACATGCTGTTGCTTTGAGTCTCAGTGCACAAATGAGGAGTGCAGGATGCTTATTTAAAGAATTATTTTTCTCTCAAGTTATTCAAGCTTAGGATCTCACAGGCAATTTTTAGCATGTACTGAGCCGCATTTAGAGCGAATTTGGAGTCCGGTAAAATCCTGTTGAGATCAGAGGGACTGTATAAGTTTAGAGAAGAGATCAGTGTAGAGGCTGGAGCCATGGGCACAGCTGGGCACATCCAGCTGCGTGCAGGGCCGGCAGGGAGCCCAGGCATCATTTTGGGTGAAGCCTGCTCCCCGCAGCGGACGGGCCGAGCGCTGGGCTGCCGTGCCGAGCAAACCAGCCGTGAGCAGATGCAACGTGACAGCAGTAAGTGAGACGACAATATTTCCATTCAGTTCAATTTGCCTGTGCGTAATGGAAGCAGCCCACACGACCGCGCTCTGAGCAGCGCACAGGCAGGACGCTAAAATTAGAGTCCCACCCACGGTCTGCCGTGCTCCGGAGGCGCCTCCGCCGGGGCAGAGCCGAGGCGGTGCCCGCCGGGTGCGGAGGAGCTGCCGTGCGGCCCCGCCGCGCTCCGATCGGGCTCCCGGGAACGCTCCTGTGTGCCGGCGGCGGGGACGGNCACAGTACCCCTCATCTAATTATAGGCATTGCCCCCTCCACCTTTATGTGTGAGGAGACAGTCTCGGGCAGCACAGAGCTGGTGTGAGACTTGAGATGATTCAGCAGCCGCAGGACAGAGGCTGGTGAGCCACGGGGGAAATGTTCTGTGAGAAGAGCTCTCAGTCAGAGTGTGGCTGGACTAAAGTGATAAACCTGTGCTGCGGCTCTGGCATTGGGGGCAAAGGCTCCCCAGGGCTGGCCTGGATGTTCTCATGAAGCTCACTCAGCTCACCTGCAAATTTCCAGATCTCTACAAAACCCAAAGAAGCTGTGGGTGCCCCATCCCTG
>VXBB01022858.1:214909-267965 GCA_013399915.1 Illadopsis cleaveri
TTTTTTTTTTTTTTTTTTTTTTTTTTTTTTTTTTTTAGGGATTTTGCTTCAAATAAGAAAATAGCACTGAGGAAGTATTGCTGCCACTTGAAACTCTGCCTTCTGAAACACTGCTGATAACAACAGTGACCTTTTTACTTTCCCCTGCTTCAGCATCAAATATTAACAATCTCCTCAAATTTGACAGAAACCAAAAATTTCAAGGGCATAAAATTGCCTAAAATGAAACAGCAAAATGATCTATGGAAACACATGTAAGAAATACTTTCACACACCTCCCCACCTCTTATTTGTCAGTGATTTAACAGCCACACAAATTACTTCTGACCCATGCAGGTAGAGCCACAATTAGTTTAATTACACAGTGCAGGCTGTTGTTCAGTCAATTAGACTTTTCCTTCCATCCTCAGCATTTTAATGACAGCCAAGTAGCCTCGAGGCTCGTGTGTCTTGTTGAGAGCCGTGCCCGGCCCATCAGGGCACAGCAGACTCTGGGTCCATTTTCTGCTCACTGCAGCAGCAGCATATGCTGGAGCTTCCTGCATCCATGACAGCTGGAGGGTCTGGGGAAAAGCTCCCTGTGGGAGCCTGAGGACCCTGGCAGAGTGCTGGCCCCACACGGAGCCCACTCAGGGCTGGAGCATCACTGTCCTGTCCAGCTGGGTCAGGCAGACAGGGCTTATGCTTCACAGCCCCCTCTGCATGCTGCCCAAGAGGTGCCACTGCAGTCACCCAACATTTCATCCCCCTTCCCCTAAAGACAGGATGGATTGCTTGGTTGGAGAAGCACTCACAGAGGATGTGCGAAAAAAGTAAATTACTTCTCCTAGGTGATGGAGCTGCTGGGTGACCTGCAGCTCCATCCCCTTTTCCATCCTCTTGCATGAGATTTGAGTTGCTGATTCGTGGGTCTGACCTGCAGCTGCTGTCCAATGTGCCTCTTCTACCAGCAGCCCACATCACTCTTAAAGATGTGGCAGGTGAGGTTGGAGCACACCACAGCCTTATCCAGATGAGAAGAAGGGGCAATCAGGGCATGAGCCTCATTTCATAAACCATCAGATAAATGGGACTTTCACATGAGGCCAGGACACATCTTTCAGCCCCCAGCCATGACCCCCGGAGGGCTACGGCAGTACCTCACAGCCTTGAAAAAGTTTTTGGAGCTGCTGGGACTGGCTGCATCCTGCCATCCTGCCAAAAATGATTGCTTTGCCAAGGGGCACCTTCATTTTTGTGTTGTACATGCAGGAGGAATGGGGCCAACCAGTGTAACAACCTCCCTGTCTCCTGATGCCCACTTGAATTTCCTCTGGCTCTTCACCCTGTGGGGAAAGCAGGGTCAGTTCCTGCTCCTGGCCACAGGCTGTGCTTCACTCACCACCTCTGCCATCACCTCAGTGTCAGTGCCAACCTTACATTGTCCCTAAGGAAAGCAGGGCTTCGTGCCTTTTTGGAAGATGCTAATGATGCAGCCTCTGAACCATTTTAATGCTCTCACTCAAAACTCATCCTCGTCCCTGGGAAGCTTCCCCAGGAAGCAGAGAGAGATGGCAGGACTCTTTTTTGGCCCTAGCAGACTGTCCTGACCCAGTCTGAGCCACCACAGCAGCATGAGGATCAAGGCCAGGCCACATCTACTCCCTCATGGCAGCGTCCGAGCAGACTGCACGTTTCCAGATTGGGAAAGACAGAGAAGTTGCTTGAAGGCATCCCTGTCTCCATCCCCCTCAGTGAAACTACCACATTAAAATGATTAAAGGCCTATTCCTGCTGATTTTAAATGTGTTGATGAAATTTAAAAGTGTTTTCCTTTTCTTATATAGTGCAACCTGTCACGCTGGGCTGCCAGTTTCACGATGTTGGCAATTTTTGCTGTGTTGTTCTTTTACCCTGCCTGAAGCAGCATGGACATTTTTAGCCTAGCTTTATTCTGCGAAGACCCATCTGTCTGATCTCAATCCCAGTCACTTTTTGAGTTCACTGGTGAGTTTCACCTGTGCTTGAAAAAAGAGGACAGCTGTCAAGTAAGTTCCTCAAGAAGTAGGGAATGGAGAGAGAGAAAAGCTGCAGGTTAGTGCTCCTCCAGAAGAAGGGTGGTGGGGTGACCTGCCTTGTTCCTTGATAAGGCAAGGTCCCACTCCAGGGAGGCTAATGGAAAAAACCTTCCCCCAGGACTTGTGATGAGGAGATAAGGCAGGGGAAGGAAAGGTTGTCCCTGTTGCCTTGGCTGAAGACTCGAGTCACATCCCACACAGCCAGTGCATACCAGGGTGCAGACTCTGGCCCTCCAGCACCAGAGACAGCCTTTACAACATCAGCATCTCCACAGGGCCCAGACAACACCCACTTGCTCTGTCCCCAGCAAACAGGACTCAGTGTCGTGGGGGTGTTCACCCGCAGTATAAGGACATTAGTTGCTTCTTCCTTGTGCCCATTAAGTTTCTTCATAAGAAAATGCATTTCCATCTGCGTGTCTTCAACCTAGTTTTTGTTCTCCACACAACAAAATCCCAGATTGTTGCAGAGCTTCTCTTGGAGGGAGGAGAATCAAAACTAAATGTGCTGGAGGTCTCTACCAGGTGCTGGCAGAACCACAGCCAGGTCACCAGCAAACTGAGGAGCCTTTGGTATCCAGACTGCAGTTCCAAGAATCACTCATGGGAGACAGGGAGCAGGGAGAGGGTAGAAGAGGATGGATGAGTTTGTCCAGGTCTCCAGTGCTGTGGAGACAGAGGAGAGATGGGGAGGGCTTCACTGAAGGAGTGAGTTACCTCCTTCAGAGTCAGGAAGGAGTGCAGATAGATAGGAAGGAAGGGCACAGACACAGACCCCAGAAACATCCCAGCAGCTGTACAGGCAAGGAAGCTGAGCTCCACTGCCAAAGACCATCAGAGCTTGCAGGACCTTTGTGAAGGGTCACCAAGAACCTAGAACACTGTCTGTCACGTTGATCCTTGGGGCTGAAACATTTAAGGCTGGGGAGGGCTGTCCCAGCCCCAGGGAGGGGCAGCTGAGCCCATGCCTCTTATGTGCATATCACCTAACCCATTCCCTGAGTTCTATCCACTGGAGACCCCCTTGTCCTCAGGGTGCTGCGCCACTCAGCCCCGCATCCAGCCCAGTATGGATGGAGCCCAGCACCTGCACCACTCTTCCCCAGGGATGCTAGTGGAGGCAGGTGGCTCCTTCCCACCACTGCACCCACATTCCCTCCTCTGCCCCCAGTGCTCACAGCCCAAGCCCAGACACTGCTGTCCCAGGACTCACCTGCCTCACGGTGCCAGCCGGGTCCCTGGGGCACGCAGAGCTGCTCACAGTGACACCAGCCCAGGGATGCACATACAGACCTGCTCCCACATGCAGAGGGGAGCTGTGAGCCCCTCCTGCCACAGGACCCTTCTCCCCTTGCCTCACCCCACACTGCTTCTCATTGCACTATCGACAAGTCCTTAATGAGCTTTGTGCTCACATCCAGTCAAATCAACACCCCGCATGTCGTGGGTGTGGGCGGGGGGGCCCCACAGCCCCTGGAAAATCACAGCCCCTGGAAAATCACAGCCACTGGGGGAGAAGAGGCTCCAAGGGCATGGGCAGGAGGGAGGACAAAGCAAAAGGGCCTGATGCCAGAGAAGGGGGGAGCCACCAGGCAAGGGGGTTGCAAGGGGTTGGTTGAACCCATACTGCTGCAGCAGTTCCTGCAAGGATTTG
Source organism: Illadopsis cleaveri (assembly GCA_013399915.1). Lineage (NCBI taxonomy): Eukaryota > Metazoa > Chordata > Aves > Passeriformes > Timaliidae > Illadopsis > Illadopsis cleaveri. The sequence continues at coordinate 218,621 of VXBB01022858.1, forward strand.
TTAGTTCCTGCAAGGGTCGAGTGCATTACAGGCTGTGGGTCAGGCTTTGGGGATGGAGGGGGAGCTGCAGGAAAATGGATACTTTTCGTTTGAAGTGGCAGTTACCAACCATCGGCCAAGGAAAGGAGCCACGTGTGAATAACCAGTTGCTTAGTGTGTAAATCCTGTTGTTGGCTCTAAACCAACTTGTGAAAACCTTTATTTCTCTTTTCTTTTCCTTTCTGGGGCCCAAGATAATTTCCATCCACTGGGAGTAGAGAGAAGTCGCTCTCAAAAGAAGCATGGGGTAGCTGCTGATGCTGTGAGCATCACCTTGTTAGAGGCAGCATTGACTGAGAGGCAGAGGAAGGAGTCCAAGTGAGCTAAAACAAGATTCTCCCCAGAGATAACACCTTAGCACTTCACCAGCTCCTCTCTTTGTGTTAAAACAGAGGTAGGGATGCTTAAAATAGTGACAACAGCACATTTAGTGGCTTTCAGTGCTGAGGAGACAACATGGTGCCCTGACTGCCCTCCTGCCCCATACAAAGGCTGGCTTCACCCCTTTCATGACATTGCACCAGCTCCATGGAGGCTCAGCTGGTCTGAGGGCACCAAGGTTTTATTCCTTGCTATCAAAACTCTCCTTTTTTAAAGGTGCCCCCTGCCCCCTGAGAGCAGGCAATAACCCATCACAGCTAAACATGACACAGCTCATGGCCCAAAGCCCTTGCCCCACAGGGATGGGAGGGAAAACCTGCTGCCTCATAGCTTTGTTGCTGCTTGTGGTGCCACCTACATCTGTGCTATTATCCTGGCAACAGGCTATGTTTAAAGATCACATTTCAGACTAAGTGGTCACTAGAGGAGCATGGAGGAGGCAGTAAGACCCCCATCAGGTTTTCTTGGCCCTTAAAGGAGAAAGACAGTGGTGCCAGGAAGGGTGGCAAGAGGGAAATTGGAGAAAGGAAACTGTTTTTACTGGTAAACTCAGGGGGCTTTGAGAGCTGAGTGGCTCTCCAGCACACACACTGGAGGCATCCTGACAAAAAGGCATCCTCTCTGAGCTGAAGTAAACGCAATGAGTGGCAATCCCCTCTGGAAGAAAGCTGTGGGTCTGACAGAGCACCCTCATCCCTCTCCTCTTCAGGGAGTCTGTGTCCCCCACACCACTCTGGGAGCTTGAGTACCTCTTATTTAGCAGCTAATGAAGGTAAAAGAGAAGTAAACTACATCTGTGTCAGAAATATTTCCTTTAGGCTCTTAGCTGGGATAAAAAATCAGCCAGTGAACATGTGCTGCCTGTGCTCCCTGAGAAACCCCTTCTGTATCTCTGCAGTTGAGCACAGCTTGCACTGGCCAGACCTGCAAGCATAGGGAGCATGTAGTGCAGAACAGGGAAATCATTATCACCCACTGTGCCATGGAACACTGCTGGAATTGCTGCCAGCTGAGTCCTGCAGGGGCAAGATCAAATCCCTTCCTGGTGAACTAAGGCTCACATTGTCTTGCAGAGCTTTTTCTATGGTGGTGGGGTTGGAACTAGAAGACCTTTAAGGTCCTTTCCAGCCCAAACCATTTCATGATTCTATGACACAACTCTTGGTGAAAGCAGAGCTGGCAGAGACATGCTCTCCTGGGGAGTGTGCAGGCACAGCCCTGGATGTGCTGGACCATGTAGGAGGCTCAGCTCTCCCTTCTCTGCCTGGCTTGCTTTGCAGTTGCCACGGAGCCCAAGACAGGTGAGGGTTTTGAATGTAATGCCGTGTCACTGGGTCAGATTTGCTTTGGCCAAACCAAGCAAATTAAAGCAGGTACCTGCAGGTAGTTTCAGGGGGGAGCCAGCAGCAAAGCCCTTGGCCTCCTTTTGTCAGAAAGAGTAAAACTTCAGGTATCAAGATATCACAGCTCGTCCTTTTCTGAGTCTGGCACTAGTCCATCCATCACTGTTCTCTCTTGGTCTTCAATCTCCCCTCAAGACCAACTGCTGATGTGACACCTCCTAAAATAAAAAGACAGAGAGATACAGTAGCAATTTGCTTGCAGGGCAGGTGGAGATCTCAGGCCTGAGGGAACTAGCCAGTTACATGTGTTTTCACAGCTCTCCACAGAGTCCTGGCTGAGGAACACCTGAGACCTGCAGTGGGTCCACTGGAAACACCAATTGCCACAGGCAGACTCCCTCCATGGGAAGCACAGCAAACCATCTCCCCACCTCATACACTTCTGGTCTGGAAAGAAAACAGGCCAGAAAGTGACCATTTCCACTGAAGGGGTAAAAACTGGATCTGAAAGCCACGGGTGTTTTCTGTATCACATTTGTTGTGCGAGTTAGAGGCAGAAGCAGGCTGTGAGTATCAAAGGTGCTGGAGAGAAAAAATGTCTCTCAGCATCAGTCTGAGCAACCCTGCTTTTCCAGAAAAAAAGGGAAGTGGGACCAAGAAAATAATAGAGTACATGGATATTTCATACTTGGCAAGAACTAGACATGGACTGGTAAGCCCAAATGAACTTGGGAACGTGCCTTAGAAAAGCAGAATTCATTTGAAAAGATGGGATTTGGAGCTGCTCTCTTGGTTGTTTTCCATAAACGTTCATGAGACTAAATTTTGATTCACCAGTGTGTTCTCAGAAAATGAGAGCTTGGCAGATACTCAGACAAATACTCACTGGCTCCCGTACTTGTGTTCAAAGCATTTGGGCTGCCACCTCCAAAGCTTTTGGTGGCTTGGGAAATATCCAGCAAAAGGGCCCAACCCCACCATATAATCTGTGTGAGTAAACACAAGTGCAAAGAGTATTTTCTAAATAACAGCTATTGGATGTGATGACAGTGGTGAAAGCAGCCAAATAATCAGGCTAGACATCTCTTGGTTTAAAATTCATTTGCAAAAATCATTAACACAATCATTGCAAAATAAGCAGAAGTATAATCACTCAGGGATAATTTGCAGAGGAATAGGGCTGCACTCACTGAAAAGGGCTGTTATGAGATATGAGGCTGCCTGCCTCTGACTAAGCCCATCAAGCCCACCACCACCAAAGGGAAGCAAAGCTGGCCAGCACAGCAGAGCTGGCAGGCATTGCTTTTTTGAGCCCAGTCTAAGGCATGGCCTCCTCCTCTGCAACCTCAGCAATCCTGCCAACCCCCAGTGGGGGCCAAGCTGGCTGGCCTCCTTCCTCCCTGAGCAGGCTCAGAGCTCAGGTCTGGTCTGACTCCTGACACTCCAGCCATCCTATCCTAAAGGGTGGCCAGTAGGGAATAGACAGGGAAAAGGTGTGAGACCAGGGTAGGTAAGGCAGGACAATTCCTGTGCTCCATCCTCCCAGCTCCCACTCACAGGTGCTCTGTGTGACTTCCAGCCCAGGTGGCTGTTGAAGACCCCCCTTGTGGTGTCCAGAGTTTCTTTGTCACCAGTGGCTGGACTGTTGATGCCCAGTAACATAATCACCTGCCAGCCTCACCGACCTCTTCTCCCCAGGAAAACTGCCAGAATCTCTGCTGCTCCTCATCTTGGGCACTCCAAGTCAAGCTGGGATGTCCTATGGCATAGGGAAGGGTCTTGCCCCACACATTTATAGCTCTCCACAGGCTGCCAGCTGTGTTTCCAGGGCACTCGGCTTCTTTGAAATATTTTTCATCTGGAAATCTGTCCAATACTTTTCACAGGGAGTACTTTTATTTACAATTACCTTCAGCCACTGGTATTAAATCTGCATTTATGCCACTCGTCCCTGCAGCTGCTAGAGCCCTTAGGAACAATTTCATCTGTAGATGACTTGTTTCAAAGTCTGGGCATTTTTAAATCTCTCTTGCTGCCAACAGCACAAACAAAACAGAACATGGTGAAAGAATAAAAAAATGTAAAAGAAATATGGCAAGAACAAAACTGAAAAGAAATACAAGAAAAGAAAAGGAATTTCCACCACTGGAGGAGATGAAAAGTGACCTGTCAATGAAAAATAGATTGTGTTGGAGCACTTTCATTCAGTGCATGCCTATTCATTTTTTTTCCCCTGGAATACTCTGGAGACAGGGAGAACTAGTGAGATAATGTCACTCGATATCCTGGCAGCAAGATTTTGTCAGGTGTGAAACAGCCAAGTTCTGTTAAGCTCAGTGTTTTTTGTGTTGTTTGTCCTGTGCACCCTACCATAACTCATGTGGTTGAGAAACACCTGGGAGAAAAACTTCCTCTGCTAAAGATTTATGAGCACTGAGCTTTCAGTCAGCAAGTATGACCTGAATGACCAAGAGTCCCCCAGCACAAAATGAAGAAGATCAATCTGACAAGTCCTGAGATGTCTTAGGGGAGGAGAGGGATATTAGGTAGAAGAGAAAGAAAAGGCCACTAAAATAAAATCCATGCATTTAAAGATGTTTCTATGGCATTTTCCATATTCTTTCTTTCAATGAAGAGCCTTCACTTCCAATTTGTGTGGGTAAAGTATTTCTAGGTGTGTGACCTTTGATTGTTTCCATTTGATTGAAATAAACAAGGATCTTCACATTGATGTTTCTGAGAGAAGCACACTGCTACACACATTATCGTGTCTGTGGCTTTTGTAAACAGCTAAAGCACAGTGAAAGCTCAGCCCTCTGCACCACCACTCCTCCCTCCCCAGGCACAGTACAGCTGCTGTTGGTGCTTGAGGATGGCCTGTCCCTGTGGGTAGCCCAGCCCACTCCTCTGGTGGGACTGACACCTGCATCTCACTGCCACACAGATTCAGTTTCCTGGTGGGCAAGGCCAGACCTGAGTTGCCCTTCCAGAGCATGAGGTTTAATTACCAGTACTTGCCTCCCACAGCAGCCAGTAGGCTCCCAGGCTGAGTGCTGGTTAGTCTCTAAGCACTGGTGAGGGTAAGGCACCTGCTTTCAGCTTTCTCCAGACATGCTCCAAGGGCTGGAGTCCCCAGAGTGCAGGCATGCCCAGGTGACTCAGGGACACAGAGGCTCCCAGCTGGCCCCAGAGTCCACGAACCACTGCTGTCCCTGGTGTGACCTGGGAGCAGATTTTAAGTGTGGCAGAGTCTCCCCTCACCCTCTTGTTCTCAGCTAACTCCCCTGCCACAGGGGTGTTTGAGTGACACTGGGTGTGCCATGTCCCTGTGACATTCCCAGCACAGCAACAAGGAGAACAGGGTCCTGGGAAGCAGAAAGTGAGAGCTGGCATGGACACCAGCCAGGGAGCATTGCTGGCAGGACTTGAGTTAACAGCAGTACCTATACACTGCAGGGTGTTCTCTTAGGTCTTGTCTACCCAGCCAGTGTTGCTCATCTGAATCAAAACAAATTAGGCTAAATTAAACCAGAGCAGCCCACTTTGAAGCATGATTATTCCACCTTAAAGACTGTTTGGGTAGTAAGTGGACATAGTCACATTGATGAAAGTGTGCCTGTGCCTGCAGGCTGTTTTGATAAATGTAGTTAAAAAAAACTGATCATCTTTCTGTCAGTGTCAGCAAGGGACTCACAAGGGACTGGAAAGATTTAGCTCTATTGCTTCTAATCCATCAAAAACAGTGTGAGCAGTAACACTGTGTGCAACTTAGCTCAAACTTGATCCTGATGGACTTAATATAAATTAAAATTAGTGTGAATGGAACATAAATAGAAGTGTCCTCACATACTTTGGAAGATTTAACTGAAATCACATACTCTGTGAAAGCAACCTAACTTTAAAGTAGATGTGTCCCTAGGTCTAGTTACATCATTGGCGTAACTCTTATGATTTTTTCCCTCTTTATTAAGAGGCTTATGCTAATAAAAGCTCTGAGGTAGCTGCTTTAAATCAGCATAAGCACAGTTATACTGATGGAGCTTATGCCACTTCCCAATAGAACTGTGTGGCAATGCTTTCCTACAGGGAGAAGTTTTATTGCATGGCTGTGTTTGACCTCAAAAGCACAGGACAGTAGGAAAAGATACAGATGCAGAGGAAAAAGAGAACAGATTTGGGTATGAGATGCAAATGAGGGTTACTGACAGAGGCAGTATAACCACTGTCCACCACAGGTGCTCCATCATGATAAGTGCACAGGCCTTGGGGATGAGGAAGAGCAAAGGCCTGGCTCCTCTCTGAAGTGCCACACAGGGACAACCTCATTTATTACTGCATTTGGAAGGGACAGAGCCACCACTGTGAGGGGAAATATCTCCAGCCTGCAGCCTTGCTGCTGCTTGGCCGTGTGATGCACACAACCACAACCAGCCCCTGTGTGCGGCAATCGAGTTCCACACACCCCCACCCTCCAGGGAAATTGCATCTATTGATGGATTGCAGGGTGGGAAATTGCTTTGCCATCGCTCAATGTGTCCTGCGTCAGCCTGCCCAAGGGACTGCAGCCAGAACAACCAGAGGCTCTGCTGACACCTCTGCCCACGGTCACTGAAACACCCTTTCCTTCCTTCCAGAGAGGGAAACGTTTTTGGAAAGTTCTACCAAGATTACAAATTACCTTTACTTATAGTGTAAGTCCAGTGCCTCACGAACTCAAGAGGCTGACAGCAACACATTTACCTGCCAGCCTCTGTCACAATGTCACAGTAGTGATGTCATTAAGGCAAAACCTACCAAAGCACAATTCTCCCCCAGATGCCCTAACACACACACACCCCCACGTGGAGACACTGATCTGAGATGTTCTGAACCTCCAACTTTCCAAAAGGTATCAGCCCCCTTTCACCTTTCTCCTTTTCACATGAAGCCTCACAGGTGCCCCAAGGCCAAACAGCAAAGGTTTTGCTGCTGCCTCCCTTGACCATAGAAACAGGAAAGTGAGACAGTGCTCAAAAACTCCCAAATGCAAAAGAAATGCCACCCCCCTGTCTTGTACTGCAAGAGAGGCTGGAGTGTGGGTCATATTCAAAACAAATTTTAGGCGCCAAATAACTTTTGAAATCTGATTACAGCAGGTAATTCATAAAAATAAAAAATAATAATTCCTATTATTGTCTCAGCTTAAACACTGTGAAATGAGTATGTTCTGAAAGTGTTCAAATATCCTCCAGCCAGAGGTTTTGAAAATACCTGACCTAACCGTGCCTAACTGCTTGCCTGTGTGGAGACAGACTCCCATGCTTGGGATCCTGGACAGGGAGGTTTACTGGACAGGGCAACTGGAGGCTGCCCCTGAGCCTTGGCTTTTTCTTGCCTGGAAATTTATGCATTAGCTAAAGTGTAAAGCAGGTGTAAAGCTGAGCCCTGCAAAAGCATTTTTGGGTGGGAGAGCCCAGTGTTGGTGATGAGAGATAGACACACATGAGAGAGGATCACATGGAGCATGAAGAGAGAACCCCACCACCATCTCCCTGTTCCTTGACTGATGTATGCATTACACCAGTGCCAAGGGGAGCAACAGTCACCTAGCCTGTCTGGGGAATTAATATCTCATCCAAAAGCACTGCACAAAAAACTAACACTGCCTGGGCATGATTTCCCCAAAATTCTGAGCCCCAGCACCAGGCCAGTTCCCATTGCCAGGCTGCCTCCCACCATCCCAGCTAATCCAGGGTTACTGATTTACACTGCTGTGCCTTGCCACTGATGGGATTTCTCTTCAGCAGCTCCTGGACCCATGTGCATGCTGCTTGGAGCATTCCAGTATAAAGACCTCTGCTTCTGGACAGCTTGATCAAGAAATCCCAGTTCCAGCTCTCAGGTCAAACCCACTTCAAAGCTGGAACGTGGGGAGGAAGCTTATGTTGCAGCCATGGCCCTTCTCCAGGATATGTGAAAGTGACAGGTTGCTTTTATGCTTGAGGGAGGGTTTATTTCTCCATGAGAAAAAGAAGCTTATTTCATGTCCTGTTGAAATATGAGGTCCAGAAAGGCACCAGATGGCCTCTAATCTCTCATCTTCCTCCAGAGACCAGTATCTACACCATGGTACAACAAAAGCTGCACACTCAATAAAGCATGTTTTGGAGAAGTTTAGTGGCCACTGGCAAATAATGATTGAGTGTAAGCATGCCTCTGGTGCAAACGAGCCATCCTAGCCCAGAGCTCCCATCCTGGCTGTAACCCAGACTGGGCAGGAAACCATTCTACAGCCTGTAAAAAAACCCCAACAAAACAGGAGAAAAAAATCAAAAAGCCATTTAACAAAATGGTCTTGGCATGTCACCAAAACCGAGACAGGATGGAATTGCCCACAACAGGCTTTGCACACACACTGCAAGTATTTCTGCCTGGGAATCTCTTTCCTTTCCACATAGCTTTCCAAGCTCATGCTTGACAAACCAGAACAGACAGCTCTGAAAATACATGTCCTCCTTTGCATCTGTGGGTCAGGGATTCAAACCAGAGCCAGGATCATGCTCCACAAGCAGTTGAGAGGGCAGGGCTTATTGTGGGTTTAAAACACAACATAAAGCAAAACAATCTCTGCACTGTCCATCCAGGCATTGTTAGGCACATTCCTTCTCTTCCCTTAACAAGTTCAGGAGTAAAGTCTTTCACTTTAATACCTCAAGCTTATTCCTGCAACCCTGCACAGGGAACTGGATAGCAGCATTATGCACATCTCCTCAGCCTCTTGAGTCTTAAATTTATTCTTTAATTTTTGAAATAAGTTATTATTTTATCTTCTCCTTTGATGAATGTTACTCCCCTCTTACTCCATTCAAACATAATTTAACTAATTAGTAAGAAGTTACCATATGTAAGCACATGCAACCTGATAAAGCAAATGACTGCAGGAAGACCTGATGTGTTCTTTATGCCCTCATGACTGCTGACTGTCTCCTTCCCAGCCCTCATTTGCTGTGCAACTAAGTCCCTTGGCTCATGTCTCTTATTTCTAGCTGAGCAAGGCCCACCTCTCCTTGAGGAGGTGGGTGTGGCTTCTCTCCAGCCCAAAAGCTAAGATGAGGGCTGGAGGGAGGGCATGGCTGCACCTCCAGCTCATTGGAAGCTGCAGCAAGTCACTGTCCTTTGCCTGAGTGCTGCCATGATCACCTGGGACAGAAGAACATCAGAGAGACAAGAAGAATTCTCACTGCAATTCCCCTTTCCCCCAAAAACTATGTTGAGGGTTGGAGTTGCAAAAGTTGAAGATACCCTGCTGATATTTGATTGTTTTATCTTTCTTTCTTCAAATTTTGTCCAGTACAAGTTTTCAATGACCATTTCCTTCTTCTTTTTTTGCCGCTGTCAAAGGAGGAAAGGAGGGAAGCCTGAAGTGAGGGGGAACAGGAATAACGGGATGGAGAAGGACAATACAGGACCTTTTGGCTTGATTTCTTTTTTAACAAACTCTTCCTGTCTTTTCCTTCTGGAGAGAGGGGTGAAAATGGCCTTTATATGAAGGAAAAAACCACCAAACAAAACAAAAAAACCCAAACAACCAAACAAAAAAGAAAACAAAAAAAAATCCCAGACTAACAAACAAACTGGAAACCCAGAAGTGGTAGTTAGGTGTTTACAGGTGTATGTCCTTTTTTCTGTATACAGTGTTTTAATTCCAGCTGGGAGGAGTAGCACAGCATGAAAACCTTGTACCTTCTCTTGAACTTCAGCTTCAAATGCATTGTGTCTTGGCATGTTATCAACAATTGCAGGGAAAAAAAATAAATCTCTCCCTCCTCTCCATACCAACCCTTCAGTAGTGTATTCCTGGTGGTACACAGGACAGGAGCAGTTTCCCATCAGACTCAGAGGTCTCCAGAGGTGCCCAGTTCCAGGGGTTGATGGAGACCTGTCAGATCTGTCACACACACAGAGCAATGCCCGAGACATTTGTATAAATTTAACAAACCACTACTCAGTCTCTAACTGTGTTGGGGGTTCCACAGCAAAAGACAGCCACTGATGGCATTTCCCACCTGTTCCCCAGCTAGGTGCATGTGGATGTTTTCGTTTTTAAAGGAAAGGGAATTAAATGACACTGGGTCACTAAGCTTTGACCTAAAATTCCTAAAACTTTGTCAATTCCATCCAAAGAAACTGGATTAATTTCCTGACCTTGGGAATTTTATGATTGGTTTCAATGGGCACAGCAATACCTCCTCTAGCTTTAAAATAAGTTGCTTCCTGGCAGAGGTGGGATGCTACTGTCAGATTAGACATAAGCAAGAGGAACAAGTTCATGCAGTCAATAATGCAGCACCATATTTGTGTTCCAAACTGAGGAGTTACTTGTTTTTGTCTAGGATTTTTGCAGTGTTACTCAACTGCCTCAGAAAAAGAAGTGAACACATCTCCATGACTTCTCTGATAGCATGACGCTACCTCACATCTTAAAGGCATGGCAGCAGGAGCAAAGGGGATAAATGTCCTACCAAGGATTGTACAAGAATCAAGACTGGGGGACCTGCTTCCCCCACCAAATTATGAGCAACATTGGTGGGAGGAAGAGGAAAAATCACCAAACTGCTCACCATGAGGCATGACTGTGAGCCTCTGGGTGCTAAGCTCTTCCCACAGCTATTTGCAGCATGACATTCAGCTCTTTACAAAATAAAAATACAATAAATGGTATCTTATGTGGTACTGCAGTCCTTTGCAGGGAATGTGAATGAGGTTTGCCAGCTTTCTCCACCTTCCACAGTAAAACATCTCGAATGATAACATCCCAGAGAGAGACAAATTTTGGTACTTAACTTTCAGCCTTCATTTCACCAGCACTTTGTAGTTTTTAGTTTTTAAAGGAAAGGAAATTAAATGGGGAGAAGATTGCCCTATGCTAATTCTCCAGTCAAACCCAGAGGAGGCTGCAGCAGATAAGGTTCCCATAGCAATTGCAGCAGGTACAGCCGCACAGATGAGGCCTGATTTCCGCGCTCACTGTCGGCGCCGGTCGTTTATCTCCGCACAGCACAGGGAAAAGCAATTACTTGGAACAAGGAACAAGGGAAAGGAGCCTGTGGCATCTGTGATTCATTTTGATGGCCGTTCTCTGGCATGGCTGGACGTGCCAATATTGCAGCACAGCCACGCACCAGCGCACGTACCCTCGGCCACAGCAAAGCTCCCAGGTGCCTCCTGCCACTGGCTTTTCTGGTGGGTTCAGCTGTGAATTTTTGATAGGCATTGAAGCAGGATTTGGCAGGGAGCTTCACAACCCCAGCCTCCACAGGACAGTCATCTGGCACTGCACCAAACCTGGCATCAGAGCACATGTCCTCCCACCCACTGCCTCACATTTTTGACTACCCTGGCAACAACCAACCTTTAATTCGACACAATCTGCTTCCAATGAACCCATACTACCTATTAATTTTGCTTTATCTTGCCTGAGCTGATGATTATTGCGCTCGATTATGTCTTCCTTATCCCCTGAGCAGTCATCCCAGCAAAGCCAAGGGAGTGCAGTCATTGTCCCACCCTCTTCCCAAAGCTACTCTGCAGCACGGGATCAGGCCCATCAACTCCATCAGTAATTCCTCTACAAAATGCCCCAGCAGTGCAGTTAAATTTGTGGGTGTGCAGTCCTCAGGGCCTCATTTTCCCAGCTGTGCTGCAGCTCTTTTTCTTACCAACTGCTCTGGGACTTCTCTTGCACTCCATGAATTTTCTGAAAGAATTGTCAAATATTCATCAGTTTCACTCTTGGATGCGTTTCCACTGGGCCGTGTAGTTTTGACCAAGAGCAAGTCCCCTAGATAGGCATTCCTCACTCCCTTTTCCAGACTGAGACTGCCTTGAGATCCATCATCAACAACTGCAATTGCATCGAGCACCCTGTCACTTCTTTCCCTTGCAGTGACAGCTGAAGCTGTAACTACTGACACTGCAGCCTCGTTCTGTCATTGGCTATGATGTTCCTGGCTCTCTTTCCCTTGTACAGAGGTGACCTAGTAATGCACTTTCCTTTGTCATCCTCCAGCTTCTTATGTACTTCTGAACCAACTTACTTATTTCCTGTGCTAACACCCCATCGTTTCATGCTTTTGCATGCCCAACTTGGTTCCTTCACACCTTTAATCTCTGCTCTCTTTCACCACCCTCACCACTGTGGTTTCTTTTCCTCCTCCCAACAGGAATGCACTTTTTTCTTTTCCTTTTTTTCTTTTTTGCCACAATGTTGTTTTTCTCTTCCCAAGAGGTGTCAGTAATGAAGGGCACTTCTGACAATAGCGTGCTGCAGTCTCCAGAGCTGCCGGCAGGAAGAGTTGTCCCCAGGGTGTAAAGGAAATGCTGTTGTCAGTGGGTGCAACCGGCTGGCTGGGAGGAGAGGAATTGTCCCAGATGCTTCCGACACAGACGTGAAGAGAGAAGGGAAAAGAAACCACTTTGGGAAGGAGAGAGCAAATCAGTCTGGGTTATGGAGGAAACATCCCAGGTGCCTTAGAAGTGTGTTTCTCTCTCAGTGACGCTGAGCACCTCCCGGACTGGGGGTGACCACCCCTGACGCCGCAGGTCGGACGGCCCCGCCGTGCACTGCCGCTTCTTGGGCTGCGGCAGATCCTCCGCCGGGGAAATCAGCTGCATCAGGCGCTGCGGAGAGGAAGTGGCTGTTAATTAGGCTGGTGAGCAAACTGACAGCCGATAGTGATCCACAACCATTGCTGGGGGCAAAGGCACCTAGAGAGCCGACGTCCCAGCTCCCTCTTTCTCTCCTGCCGAACGGAGGAAACAGAGGACAGCCGGCTCGCTTCAGCTGCTCTCAGTGACAATTGTTCTGCCTCTGAGCTCAAATCTGGGCTGCACACTGATAATCTGATGTACAGCACTTCTCACGGACCTGCTGCTGTGTGGGAGGATGCCAGCAATTAGCACTACAGACATTTTCTGTGGCAATGGAAAAAACACCATAAAACTGTTTATTTTCCTATACCAAGTAGCTTCCCATTGATTTTGGTGGGAGCTGCGAAGACTTTCAAATGGGCTGATCATCAGATGCTGGGCATCTCCTGCCATAGTTCAAGACAGGATGCTAGGCAATAGATCCCTCAGTGGCATTTCCCAGGTAAAGCAGTCGCTCTGCAGACTGGCTCCTGCCCCAAACCGTCCTCAGCTCCCCTCTCCCAGTCAGCCAGACTGTGACGGTGGAGGCAGGGGTGTGAGGCAGCTGCCTGCCCTTAGCTCCCTCTGCCTTGTGCAAGGCAGGGTGCTACAGGCTGCTGCACACACACGTACGCGGAGTTCGGACAACTTTGAGGAGTTTATTCTTAAAAAATAAAAATATCTTTGAGCTCTTCAGCAAAAAGTGCTGGCTCACAGGGACTCTGCAGTGAATTTCTGGTCTTTTTCATCCCATTTTCTAAGCCTCTCTGGTTAGCCACACAACTTCCTGAAGCTCCTGGTTTCCTCTCCCTTTCCATCCTGCAGCTGATGTCCTGCAGCTACCTGCCAGCTCCATGGGACAGCCTATCATTTCCCAGCTGAAACCTGACTTTCACAGTTACTAACTTTTTCATTACAAGCTGTTCAGGACAGTGCATGCTCACTCCCATGCAGAGTGCATCACAAGCAGAGCAGGCAATTCATCCATGACTCGTTGGATTAATTTTAGTGCTCCCATTCCTTGTGAAGTGCCTGCCAGAATCACAGATTTTGTTCATTTATTCAAAACTATTTGCCCCATGATTTCCAAAATTGACCTTAGTCTGCAGCTGCGCTGTGGGTACTTCATTGTGAGTTTTTATTCTTTGGAGCTTGATCTGTCTTAATCAGGGACATTAGGAAACAACATTTGTGTTTCTTGGTCAGTCAAGTGTAATGAGAAGAATCAGTTTGTAGCAGTGACTGATCATAATTACCAATTACAATCTTGCTTTCATAGAATGGTTTGCAATATTCAAAGACTGTTCCTGGAAACATCTGTGTCAGGAAATTAATTCACTACAATTCTGGGGTGTGACTGGAAAAAAAGAACAGGTATATTTTAAGAAATTTTGTTTTAAAAAGAGGTGCAACTATCCTAGAAGGTATTTCATGGCTGTCCTTGGTTCTACCCTGAATCAACCCAGGTTTAGCAGTCAATTCCTTCCCACACACCTAAACTGCATCCTTGGAAATTTCTTCACACTAATGTAGCTGAGGAGGCCCTGGAAATTTCAATTACTATCATGAAAACCAGGACAAACAGAAAACCCCTCAATCTGAAATGGGCCAAATCAATTCCTCAGGTGAATTCCTCAATTCCTTATCCTACAATGAGCATTAACACTATTCCTAGCAGCATTTCTGTCCAAGGGCTTGAAGCACTTTACCCCTGATGAGAGATATTGCTTGTTTAACAGGCAGGACATGTGGGCAATTACTTCTCTGACAGCTCCAAGCCCTCATTTAGACATCAAAAGCTTCTGAGCTGTGGGGAGTCAGACATGTCAGCCATGGATTCACCTTCCCTGAGACAATGGAACAAATAAAGTCTTCCTGTACCTAGCTCATCCCTGGGTGTGTTGGCAATGCATGGCTCCTCTACATGAGCCCACAACGTGACTGTCAGACCTACACCACAGCCACAGGGATATTCCATCCCCTGCTCACCTGCTCCCTCTGCCCACCCCACCCTCCAACCAGCTGCAGTGAGGATGGGGAAGGGCTGGAAGAGAAATTGTGTAGAAATTTTGATGTACTGTACATCACTCAGATCTTTCTTCATGGGTCAGGTGAGGTGTCATCTCCATGATACCATCTCCCTAGACAGAGTTCTTCCTAGGACAAGGATGCCAGGCTCAGGCATGGCACAGGGTAGACCTTTACAGCTCTGTGAGCAGGTCCTCTTTAATAACTATGGGTAATTTCTTTTTTGAAAATAACATCGGCCTGACCCAGGACTGCAAGGGGCAAGAAGTAAAGGCAAAACAGATCCTGGTTTTGCACTTGGTTTGCATTGGTATCTACTGCATATATACTATATAAATGTCTATATACTGCATTGAGCATGATGGTGAAACACCCCATGGGAGACAGGACATTTGATGATCAGCCTGGGAGCTGTGCTGACACCCTCCAAGCTCTCCAAATTGCCAACAAGAGCTTTGGAGCATTCTGGGGAAGGGCAAGTATCACCAGCCCTTGCCTTCTCAGAGGAGAAATGTGCTGTGTACCTCCTCCCTGGGGCCCATCCTGAACCATCTGGGGGAGCAGCAGCAACACGCCCAGTGACCACAATCCCAGTACCTGTTTCAGGGGTCCTTTGGTTTTCAGGAGGATGAAAATGGCATAGAGGGGAATACAGACCATGGAGGAGAGTGCCATCAGCCAGCCCAGCACGTAGCCCCAGGGTGGGTACTCGTAGGAATTGTTGTATTTCAAGGGTGTGTACTTGATCAGGGAAAACAGGAAGACACCCTGGGGAGCAGAAAACACAAACATCAGGAGAGCCAAGGGGCAGCCAAGCCTGGCCACCCTGCAAGGACTGGCTGCTCTGCAAGGGTGGCAATGAGTGTTCTGTCCTGCACGGGCCAGCAGGGACCTTGCTGGCTGCACAAGGAGCTCTCAGAGCCAGGGCCAGGCATCTCTGCAGAGTAAAGCCTTCAGGCTTGTGAAGAGTTCAACATCAGCAAAGCTGGCAGCAGCTTTGAGGGTCCAGCAACATTCAGACAGCAATTTATTCATATCAAAGACAAGAATTGTTGCTCTGCCTGGCAGGAAGACTCCAGAGGAAGCACACAGGCACAGATTTAGCCATCCTGGGGCCCTCTAGCTAAAAAGCTCTCAGACAATTTGGGCTGGTTTGAAAATTTCCCAGATCTTCAAGTCCTGCTGAAGCCTGGGGACAAAGGACTAGGAATCTTTTGTAAGTTGTAGCTATAGATCTCATTTCTGTTTCCACTGAGGTCAAAGAAAACAACTCTCAGCATCAGGTACAAGAACAGAATTTGGCTGAGAAAGCATGTAAAAGTCAGTGGAGCAAGACTGGACATAAATTCAAAACAGGCAAGAACCTGCCAGAATTTGGGTGCATTTTATTTAAACACAGTCAAAGAAGTTTTGGAAGACATTTAATGACATAAAAAGCCAGTGGCTATAGTAAGATATTTCTGAACCATGAGCAGTCCTAGGAACAGAGACTGAAGCAAGTATTTCAGAACAAGGTAATTTTCACTGGTCTTCTATTCATAGATAAATCAACCAAACCTCTCCAGGCTTTGAGGACACATTCCCTTTTGCCTTCACAATAAACAATTGGCTTTACAGGCTCAATTAATTTTCCAGGCAAAACATAAGGCTTTACAAAGGAAATAAATAGCTGCCTCAGCTATAGACAAGCTTCTGCTTCTCCATAGCAGTTTGAAAAATTTACAGCAGCACCTCAGAGATAAATCAGCCTTTCCTACTGAGAATTTGGGGACTCACAGTGACATGTCATGATGTCACAATTGCACTTACCAAGCACAGACCCGGGGTGAACACCAGCCAGCAGATCTTGATCAGGGGCCAGGGCCGGAAGCCGATCATGTCCTCGACGTTGTCATAGAAGCGGTTGGCACCTTGGCCACCAGCCAGCACAGAGACAAACCAGAGGTCAGACTGCTTTTGTTTCCTTCACCACTACCCACATCAGATCCCAAACCTTCTTTATCCTTGGTGTTCACTCCTGGTGAAAACATGTCTATCCTAATAATAGAGCAGCAGGTAATGCTGCAGGTAATGCTAATTTCCTGGCATTGAAAAGGCCCAGTTGTGGTAGAATAGAGATGGAGAGGTTTAATTTCATTCATAAGTGTCAGAAAGATTGACACTGAAGAAAAGTACAGTCCCTCAGACGGCAGCAGCTCTATTTAGAGGATGCAGCCCAGGCACTGGTAAGGGCTGCACAGGGAAAAGAAGTGCCTGGCTGACAGAGCAGCAAGAGAAAGCTCTTGCAGGTGAAGCACAGGGGATTGTGTGAGTCCAGTGAGAGCTGTCTGAACTGACTGCCCATAACAAGGCAAAGGTGGCACCAAATGGAAGGTGCAGATTCAGAACAAGGAAAAGAAACTGAGTCCTCACACAACACCTGAGAAAGCTGTGGAACTCCTTGCTGCAGCATTTTGTGGACAACAAGTGCTTAGCAAAAAAAACAACAACAACAAAAAAACCCCAAACAAACACCACCCCTAAAAAACCAAACAAAAAACACCCCATAAAACAAAACAAAACAAAACAAACCACCACCACAAACCAAAAACAAGCAACAACAAAAAACAAAACAACAAAAAACCCAAACAAGCCAGAAGAGAAATAAATAGATTTTGCTTCTGGCACTGGAAATTCCTGGGCAACAAGCTGAGTATTGCATGTGGTTCTAGGACCCCCAGAACAAGAAAGACATGGAGCTGTGGGTCCAGAGAAGGACCATGATGACTAAGAGAGGACTGAAGCCCCTGTTACTGAGAAAGTTTGCATTGTCCAGCCTGGAAAAAAGAAAGCTCCAGGGAGACCTTGTTGCAGCCTTTGAGTATATAAAGGGGGCTTGTAGTGACATGACAAGAAGAGAGGTTTAGAGGGGATCCAAGGAAGAAATTTTTGACTCTGAAGTTCCTGAGACAGTGGAACCAGTTGCCCAGAGAGGCTGTGGATACATTCCTATTGCAAACATTCAAGGCCAGGTTGGACAGGGCTTTGAGCAACCTGGTCAAGTGGAAAGTGGCCAAGAGGATAGACTAGATGGCCTTAAAACGTTTCTTCCAAACCAAACTATGGTTCTATGGTTCTATTATAAGTTGTGAAAAGCTGGAAGAACATTCACAGAAAGTATTGCTCCTAATTTTTCTTCTATTGTATTCCTTCATGAGCATCCTCTCCTGGCCATGGAGACCCCCCCATGATGCTGTGTTTGCAATTTTCCCCTGAGGTTATGATGGCAATGCTGCTTGAAGCAGCTGGGAGCAGCAGATGTGTGACTGTAGGATGTTAAGGTCGGATGTAAGCTGAAATCTACTACAGCTGTGCACACTCCTCACAGGTGTGAAGCTGATGTAGCTCCATGAAACAAAGAGAGGGAGCAGCTGCTCTGCATCACACACAAGACACTTTGCCCAAAACCCATCAGCCTTGACACAAGCTTCAGGGAGAGGATCCAAAGCCTTTGTGGTCAGGAAGAGATCTCCACAGGATATCAGAGGAGACTCTTCTTACTGCACAGACTAACACACAGTTGGTTTCCTCCTGACAGTTCACGAAGCTCAGTTTTATCCTGCTCCTGAGTAGTTTAGTTACAGACTTCACTGAGAGCCAAAGCAGTCCCTCCTATTTCTTTTCTGAGTGCCATCACAGGGTAAATAGGAAGCAGGAATCATCACAGAAGTAACACATGGCAAGTTTGCATCCCAGAATTTTGTGTTAAATTAACTGGCAGGACCAAACTAAATGCACAGTGTAAGCAGACAGGGACAGACCCCAAAGAACAGCAGTCACTCCTCTATAGCTGATTTTCTATTTCAAAGGGCAGATGGGAAGAACAGCAAGGTAGTTTAATATGAGGCACCTACAGAGAAGGAAAAAACATTCCTAGTCTAAATGTGGAGCAATTAAAAAAATATTGCAAGGAAACACAGTGAAAACTAGACAAGAAAGAACATAATTACAGCACTTCTTTGCCCCCTGAGGATCTTTTGTATCCACTCTCACTTCTCAACCCCCCATTCTTGCCACGATAAAGAACAAGACAGATTTTTCTCCTCCACTTACCATATACCCATCCTATACAGACCACTTCAAAAATAGCCAGGAAGAGCAGGCATGTGCCACTGGCAGCATAGTAGTCAAAGAGCTGGAAGATGTACATTCCACCCTGTAGAAGACGTAGAGAAAACACAGCCATGGCAAGACTGTTCCATGTCAGGAAAAAATGAATAGGAGAAGCAGAAGAATAGCAGCAGAAACACTGAACCTAGAGCAGGAGGGAGAAGAGCTTTCTCTTGGGGCTGCCCTCACTCTGTTCCAAAAACACAGTCAAGCCTGGTGGCAGGAGAGTTTTTCATGCCCATTTTATGATACTCCTGGGCTAGGCTGGCTTCTATGTGCATAAGAGCAGGAGCTGGTTGGTTTGGCTGTTTTAAAACAGTTAGGAAGTTCCCAGAACCATTTTTGAAATACCATGTAGCAGTGCAGATCTTTGCACAAAAAAAATTGTGATCTTGAGCAAGGATATTCAGATACCTCGTTTTACCTTCATCCAACCTTACACACTGCACAGGTTCCAGGCTCTGCAATGGCAGAGGCATGGAGGCTTTCCTGCTGCTTCTGACTTCAGGCTGAGCCCTGCAGAGCTGCCATCAGCTACCTGTACAGGCCTGTGGATGATTTTCATGTGATTTCTCCAAGGGAAAGCCTTGAAGGGCAAGGTGATGCTTTCAATAATGCTGAACGGCTCTAGACACAGTGTCACTCAAATTGATTACAGTAGGTGCTGCCTTTAGCAGATCCTTAGCCGGGATCCTGCTGGAGGATCGTTCATCTGTGCCTCGGGGGTTTAACAGGAATTATCTGTCAGCACAGAGCTCATGGAGGCACACAGGAGTGCTGACCCCCACCCAAGCTTGTGGTACACACAGAGCACAGCACAGCACCATGCAGGAAGAGCTACAGCTGTTATCTGTAGAGCAGTGCAAACACCTTGTGCATGGCATCACACCAGCACAGCTCTGCTCCTTCTGGTCCCGGGATGACAGCCTTCCCACGGGCTCCAGCAGGGTTATGGCACAGCCATCACCCCCAGGCTCCTCTCCTGCTGCTCTGCTTTGTGTGGAAAGCAGCCAGCAAATGATCACGGCCCTTAGAAGAGCTTGTTTTCAAACAGCTCAGCTTGTTTTAGCTCCCAGGTCTGGTATTTGCACAAAGCTGTGTGTCAGGCAGCCTCTCTGGGCTGTGGGACCAGGATCTCTGGAGGGCTCAGTTATGCAGTGAGTGCACCAGTGTCACACGGGGGCAAAGCAGCACTGGCAGTGAGAGACACCAGCTAATGCATTAGAAATGAGAGACAATTAACAGCATTGAAGACAAGCCTGCTGTCTCTGCCCAGACCTCCAGAGCTGTGTGGCAGGGGCCTTGGTGCTCAGCTGTACAACCCAGATACTCCTTGCTCACCTCAGTGACCAGCAATAAGCCCAGCAGGTAGCACATGACTGCAATAACCAGGATCAGCAGCTCCCGACGCCCCTTCTTCCGAAACACTCCTGGGAACATGTCAATAATAGCTGTCACCATGCTCTCCACACAGACAAACTGCAGGAGAAAACAGGTCAGAGAAATCAGCATCTCTGCTTCCCCAAGCACGAACTTCCCTCATTGTCCTTTTTGTCCTCCCACCACATAAATCCTTCTTTTTTCATTTTTTCTTTTCATCTGCCTCACTTCCACCAAAGGCCAGCAGAAACAGAGGAAAAAGGCCTGATTATCCAGGTACAAGGGCTGAGGTTTAACAGAGCAGAGCCTGAGCAAAACACCTGCCTGGTGGACATGTAGGACACCCTCTGCTTTCCTCGTGCCAGCAGCAGAACTGCACACTGCACTCTGCAGGGTTTGTTCCTGGTGTAACAGGGATATGGGATGTAAGATATGGGCACACCAGTGAGAAGGGGACACAGGGATTGCTCTGGTGGGATGCAGCTGGGAGAAAACAGCCCAATTCCCTGTCCCAGACTGCCCTGCTTTGTGCTGAGCCTCACTCTGCAGGGAGCCCAGTTTTGGGGGGATGTAGCTGGGACACCCTCACATACACACTGGAGAAGATGCCAGCAGAGATGCCAGCCCATATAACCACTGGCCTGCCATTGGCCCTGGCTCTGAGCTTCCACAGCATGGAAGTGCTGCATACAATGTAGGGAACCTATTTAAGGTACCAGCAAAGCACAGACCCACCCTATCCTTTCCAAAGACTGTGGGGAACGCTCAGGGTGGGGACAGGCACCTGCATGTTAGTTGAGGAGGGGGGTTTGTTGTACCTGGCTGTCCAGTCCCAAGAAGATCAGCATGAGGAAGAAGAGGCAGGACCAGAGCTGAGACACAGGCATCATTGTTACTGCTGTTGGATATGCTATGAAAGCCAGGCCAGGACCTGCCAACAGACCACAGGATGACCATGTGTGCCCCCCACACCACCACCTGCAGCACAGGGTAAGCTCACACACTTCATCAAGGCTCCTACTGCCACAGCTCCTTGCCCACCCACGGCTGAAAGCTGTGCTGAGGAGTACTGGTCCTGCAGACCTCTCTGCACACACCCACAGTAATAGGAGATGTAGAGAGCATCCTGGGTTTCACCTCAGACAAGTGCCCTCCCCTTCAGGCTTTTTGTTTTCCCTTGGCTCTGAAGTCTCCCAGAAAAACTTACCTGATTCAGCCACTTCTGAAATAGGTACGCCCTGCTCTCGAGCCATGAAGCCCAGCACAGAGAAAATGGCAAAGCCAGCAACAAAGCTGGTGGCACTGTTCAGGGAGCAGAGCATGATGCAGTCCCTGCAGGAAGGAGACCAGAGAGAAATGGGGATTTCCTGCTGCAGAATGGATCCACTTAGGATCATGTCTGGATCCACTTAGGATCATGTCTGTGCTCAGCTTCCCTAGCTGGACAGCATCGCTGAGAAACAGCAATGTTGTTCTTGAACCCTGCAGAAGTAAAAAGCTCATAGCAGGGCCAAGAGTTCAAGAGTTACGGAACTATACATGGCAGAACAGGGGAATGGGGCACAAGCACACAGCACATAGCAATAAAAAAAAATTACAAGAGTCCAGAGAATAGGAAAAACCTCACAGAAAATTAGGAAAACAGAAAATTAGAAGAGGAAAGATGTTGCAAAAGGAAACAGTCAAGAAAGAGAAGTATCTGAAAGCATGAAGACATACAGGTTCAGCAGGCCTAGTAAAACAAGGGCAGTAGGGTAATAAAAATCTTCACTGACAAGGGCTGTGTCTACACTGTCTTTATTAGCTATGCTCAGATGGAGGCTGGGATGTGCTATGCTGCTTGTCCTGAAACTTCTGTGCACGTGGTCCGTGTGAAAATTGGGCACCACTCTGAGCTGGCTGGGCTGGAAGCCCCACACCCCTGGATCCTGCCTGGGCAGCTGCCAGAGCTGACCCACAGCATCAGCTGCTACAGGGCAGGCACTGAGGACACTTTTGGGACACCTGGAGCACAAGGCACGTAAGGAATTAGAGGAAGTGTCAGCACACTACTTCATTGGTGACTGAAATATTTTGGGAGAGCCAGAAGAAAGTATTAACTGTCCAGCCAGCAGCCATGGCAGCACCTATCAGAGAATAGAAGGAGTGATGATTGATGTCTCCCAAGCACAGTTCCATTTTACCATCTGTGCTGGAGCAATATGTGAAAGAATAGCAAAGTCTCTGCTTCTCAGGGCTCTGTAGTGGGTGTCAAAAATGGTCCTGATGGCTCCACTGAGCTCCATGTCAGGCCATGGATAAAATAGATCTGTAATCCAAGGGCAAGGAGAAGGACAGACAGACTTGATTAATCTTCTCAATAGGATCAAAAGGCCACTGGCAGTACATTACTCTGATGGTGGTAAAGCACTGGAGACAGGGGACCCAGCCATTGTCTTTGTGCCCCCTCCCCTGCCCAGCAAGTGATGGCAGAGCTGGCCATGTCACCCCTGCCCACTCACTCTGTCAAAACACACTGTGCTGTCTACACAGGGGCTGGAGACACTCTCCATTTTCATCCCTCCCCCTCCTCCAGTCTCTCGTTTCCACACTGATGACTATTAAAGCCATTTTCTGGACTCCTCTCTTCCCTCAGCCATTCTCCATCCCTGTGCTGAGTCCTCAGTAGCTTCTGCACTCTGAGCAGCTCGTTAGTCACAACAGCACAACCCAAGGTCTCCCCCAGGGACAGCGCCTGCCTCTGGTGCAGCTCTGTGCTGAGAAAATTGCCAGAAGGAGATGAGGAGTCCAGGCTTTTCCTACCTGTAACAGTTGTTGGTGTATTTGTTGTAGCTGCCCAGAGCTGTCAGGCACCCCTCACAGATAGCATAAGAGAAGAGGATTTGAGTGCCTGCATCCATCCAGACCTGGAACAGAGAAGGTCAGTGGTCTCCAGACCTGGCAACAAAATATACAAACGGGTGTGCCCTGTCAACAATAACTCCCTCAGTCATGGAGAACAAACCCTGTGAGACGGAAAGGGGATCTACAGTGAACGGAGAATCTGGGATACCTACCTGAAAAAACTGAGCTATAGAACTGGAAACCCTTTAGGAAAAGGCTCTAGAGGAGACCATATTTTCACATCCCATTCAAGGTGACACCATTTCTCCATCCCCCACCTTTGCATTCAGGGTAGAGATGGCATCCCTGCTAGCATGGCTCCATCTGAAGCTCTCACTACAGATATCTGTGGTCCCTACATGGCCCAGATGATTAATCTCCTTGCAGAATCACTGGTGAGTCACCCCAAATGAGAGTGTGATCAATAATCTGTGTACTCCCTTCCCTGCTCCCAGATCTAGTTTCCCACCTCTCTGAGGCCACAGTGCACACTGAAGGGCAGAAAATTGCCAAAATGAGAGATTGCAGGCCAGTGGGGTGTCATGCACCCAGGTTCCCCATTGCTCTGGCACTCCATGGGAAAAGCTGAGTGGGGTTTCTCACCCCTGCTCCAGCCCTCCCCTCCATGGAGAGCTGAACTGTGGGCTGAGCTGCAGCTCTGCTCTCACACAGTCCCAGGGAAAGCCCTGAGCTGGGAGTTTTAGGCAGGCAGAGAAGCAGCCTGTCTTTCTGATGGTCTCCAGGTCCCCCACTCATTCTTTTTTTCCTCTAAGCAGTTCCCAGCTGTAAACATCCAGGCAGCTGGAATTCAATAGCTTTCAAAGGATCCCAGCCCAGGCACTGCTGCCTAAGTTCACACTGATTTCTCACAGATAGGCATGTACACAGCAGCCCTTCAGGCACAGACACACATCCCACTGAACCAAAGCCCCACCTCCTGCCTCACCTCAGCACCAGGACCTCACTGAGGGTTTGCAAGAGCTCCAAGGACTGGTAGCAGGGATTGACCCTGCCCTAGGCAGGCGGGACTAGCCCCCAGGACAAATGAAGGGAACCCAGCTGGTCACAGCCCATGTTTATGTGTATGCCTTTGCTCTCTGCAAGCACGGGGACCCCACATGTCCTGGGAGGGCTCTGATGGAGCCAAAGTACTAACTAGGCCAGAAAAAAATTAAAAGTGATAGATTATATAACCCCTCCCTTAATTATCTTCATTTAACAGCCAGAAAAAACTATCTGTTACATGCTAAATATTTTATATACTTTTCTGGTTTTGCTGAGCCCATGAGTAGAAATTACCTAATACACCCACATGCTGCAGACGACAAGCAAAAAGGATGCACTGTGTAGGGGGACTAGACTCCTCCCAGAAGTTTTAAGGATCCTGGTTCCCTGGCCTGCTTTCATAGATGAGAGCTGGATGCTCAGATCCCAAGGGCAGGGCACTGAGAACATTCCTGTGGCCAGTATTTGCCTGACACCACCCCTCACCTGTGGGTCTGCCAGCCTGGAGATGTCTGGCTTCAGGTAGAAGATGATCCCCTCAGCAGCCCCTGGCAGCATCACCCCTCGGACCAGCAGGATGAGGAGCATCACATAGGGGAAGGTGGCAGTGAAGTAAACAACCTGCAGGGGCAGGGGAACAAGAGGAGAGGGGCTCAGAAGGGTGACAGGCACCACTTCACCTCATCTCATCTGCAGACCCCCACCCCAGCAAACCTCCCTGACTCTGCTGTTGGCTGGAGCTGCTGCTGCTAACATAGAAGAGGGAGGGAAAGAAATTAATCAAGGTTACATCTCACTGGTGATTGAGTTAATCTGCATTTTGTTCTTCATCCAAGATTCTGCCACTGGTTGCTCTGCTTTGTTTTCTCTTTCCAGTCAGTGTAATTTCTTTCCAGCTGTTCCCTTCAACTTTCTAGAGCTGCAGAAGAAACCCAGATCTCTTCCTGTGACTGAGTTTTAATGAGGTGTTAAAATGGTCCTATGCACAGCAAGAGCTTTCCAAATTAAATACCAACTTTTGCTGTCCAATTTGAGGCACCTGTGAGGGGTCTCATTTCCAGAAGTGCTCATGAGTCACTCTCATCCCTTCAATGCCTCTGAGCTCACAGGTAAAAACTGGGGGCAACTCAAAGCCTTTAAAGAAGATGTAGACCATTATTTTTGTAATACCTATTTTTACTTCTTTTTGTGTGTGATATAAATAAATATTACAGTAGAATTAATCATCTCTAAACCATTTTTCTAATATAACATATTCTTTTTTTCTATTTGCAAAATATTTTTGAGCAAGTTGCAACTTCCTAACATTTATTCATTACTAAAATTCATCCAAGTAATGTGGAGGCTTGTTTACTCCATGGATTCATAGTGATGGGCCTGAAATGACATTTTTTTGTGCTTAGTGATAATTGGTCAAATAAGTCACAGTACATTGTATTTTGCTGTTCCCTGATTGAATGAGAATGGCACTCCTTTGGGCACAAGTATTAAAATCTACCTTCAGAAATCACTTTTAAGGAACATTTATGCACAACGGCTGAATGCATAAGGAAGAGAAACATAGGGCAAAATGAATAAAAGAAATAGGCTTTTAAAAGTAAATGAGTCTTTATGGAGTTATTTGAAATTATTGTCCTGAGGTCACTATGGTTTCTTTAAATTTGGATTCCTTAAATCACAGAAGCAGAAACATAAGGATCTGGCATGGTTATCTGATTAGAGCAGCCTCTCAGGCAAGCACAACCTCCTGTTTAATCTGGAGCTGTTGAACAAAATTATGCACCTACTCAGAATTCTTGGGTCTTTTCTAATGCTTGTCTTAGTATATTGTCAGCAAATAAAAAGAGGGAAGCAGTTGAATTTTTTGACAGTGCCCCTGTAATACTCAAAGTTACTGCCTGCAGAGAAGACAGCTGGCCTGTTTGACCTGTAGTATATTTGGGGACTGAAACCCCCTCTCTTATTGTTGCACCATGTCCATAACACCTGGCTGGTAAATAGCCAATGGTGCTGTACCCTAAAAATTGTGATGAAAAAAATCTTCTGTAGTCTCAGGAAGACCATTCCATTTACTATATGTAGTCACTGTTTTCTCTCACTTTCTGGTCTGGTTTTGCCAAACCAAGTCAGCTAAACCAGCCTGACTGAACTACTTTAGCTTTCTCCTTGTACAGGTAAGTTTTGCACACAGGGGAAGCACCAGGCAAAGGAGAAACTCCGTGGAGAAGGCTGAGAGCTAAAAAGAACCTCGTGTGACTTAGCTATTCTTCCATGCAGATCACACAGCCTCTCAGACCCAGTCTCTTGTGAAGATGGCACTGTGGTACTCAAATCAGGGAGCATCAGAGATTCAAGGTTTAAAATGCAGATCATCCATCCCCTCTCCCCATAAAGGTGGAGTCTGGCTCTTCTTCCTTCAGAAATGGTGGGCAACAAGTCAGCACCAGCAAGAACCAGTCATCACCAAAACCTGGCAAAAATCTAGTCAGGGGAGCAAGCTATCTCATTCCGTTGCAATGGGTTTCCAGTGCAGTTTTAAATTAGCAGATGGGATTAACACTGAAACACAGGTGTCCAGTATGAAAAGGAACACTCGTGAAGAGCAGAGACAGTGATTTGAAGGAAGAAACCTATTGCAGAAATTGGTTCCCTCCCTTTGCCATTAGGACATCCCCTGGGCACCCACAAGACTAATCATTAATCATCAATCATCACTGATGATCCACCCATCTCATTGCAGCTCCAGGAAAGAAAGAGGTTCTGAGCAAGTCAAGGCTATGGCAGTGTCCCTAATCCCCATCCCAAGGCATCAAACACTCCAAAAGGAAAACCAGTCCATCTGCTCTACAGGATAAACATCAGGAGGAAGCATTGGCTCCAGCCTCATTAGCAAAATGCAGAAAGTGAACAACTGACCCAAAACCTGCAGATTCAGGAAGAGCACAAAGGAGAGAACCAGGACACTTCTCCCACCCCAAGTGTTCTGCAGGATAAAGAAGCAGGAGAGATTCATTATCTATTCTCTGAGCTGGTTACAGGCAGCAGCTTGTCTGTTTTGCTCAAGTGTTTAATTATTGCCAGGGATGGGAAGCCTGCCACTGCAGAGGATTTTGTTGAAAACACCCTCGAGCCACAGCAGGACAACACAGTGGTGAGTGGATGATTCCCAAGGGCACTTGGGGAGAATCCATCAGCCACTGCGGGTATCTGCAAGTGAAAATGTGATTCAAAACTCCCCTCAGTTCCCAATTCTTTCCTCATTCTCCCCTCTTTGATGGACCTACTCATTTATTATTCCTCTTAGGGTTTAAACACAACTGGTGTATATCAGTACAGACACAACAGGTTTTAGGTTTCACTGTGGTGCTGTGTCTCCTGCCTCAGCTTCATGAAGAAGAAAAAGAGATTGGGGAAGACATATAAGATGGGTACAAGGAGGCTTATGGACTCAGAGGATAATCTCCATTCCTACTTTGCCCGTGGACTTGACCCCTTTCCAGATGCAGAAGTAGCAGATGATCCAGGCCAGCAGGAGACACAGAGCCAGCTCCCAGCGCACAGTGCCCAGTTTGTGAATACCATCCGTGAGCCCCAGGACTCGCTTCCTGCCAGTGGCCAGGGACAGGGAGAGAAGCATTAACACTCCAGACCCCACTCACCCATACAGACCTTTCCCATATTACCTCATCCAAAGATGTAGCAGCCTATCTACAACACATCTGCCCAGGACTCCCAGCCATGCAAATCATCCCAGCTCTGCTCAAGGTTCCCCTCTCTACTTATCTCTGCTCAAGGCTCCCCTCATCTCTGCTCCACCATGTCCTATAGCTGACCCAAACCCTCCCACTCTCCAAACCCATGGTACCATGCCCATCAGACCCACACTACACAAAATCAACACCTGCTCCCCATTGCTCCCCGAGCCTGGCAGCTCCCCAGCAGAGACAACTCAATCCAAAGCAGGCCACCAAAGTCACTGTCAGCCCATGGCTACCATTCTTCCTCCCCATATGCTACAGACACCCTACATGTAAGTATAAACTAACTTTACGATTCCCATGCTCTTCCCTTAGCCTCCTTCTTTGAAGATTCACCGTCATGAAGGTAGGCCACGTGAGAGCTCAGCACTGCAACTCATGCAGTTCCCAGAAGCCCAAGCCCACACTTACAACTCCTCTGCACATTTTACTCAAAACCACTTCCCTCAGTGTCCCCTTGCCCTCTCTACAGAAAACCCAAACAACTGTTTCAGAGGGGCCTCAGCTCTCACTAAATAGCATGTGCAAGGAGCAGGGCAGGAGAGGGGGGCCAGTACTGTGCAGACTCTTTTTGCAACCATGGGCACATATCATCTTTATGTGTCCTGTGGTGTCTGCAACAGACAAAGGACAGTCAACCCTTTCAAAGGTACTTTAGGAGACAGAAATGGAGAAAAAACCCAAACCCAGCTGCTGAAGCTGTGTCCTTGACACCCCTCTTCTTTATAAGACTTTCCTGAGTAGCATGTGGAATGGGAGGTGGCACCAGGAGTCATTTCAACCTCTCCAGGCTGCACTAATGACCCTATCTGGGACATTATCTGGTCTGCTGCAAGACCCCTCACTCAGACTGTGTTTTAGTGCCTCTAGCCCCAAATTCCTCAAAATTCTCCATCTTCCTCAAATTCTTCTCTGGCATCTCATGCATGCATCTCAGATGCCTGCTCTCCAGGGATGATCCTGAGCAGCCTGGTGGATCACTTCCCTTAGACAGCAAGCAGGACTGGGTCAAAAGAAGGTAAAAGGCAGTTTTCCCCCTTTGTGCTTCACTATGTAGGACTGTTCAGTCTGCCCTGGCCTCTCATGCTTGCCTGCCAACCTGCAACACCCAGCACACGTTCCCCTGCTTGCAGCAAGCCCTCGCCTGCTTTTGGTGCCTCTCTCCATGGCCACACTCCCCCAGGCACCTCAGTGCTAGACAGGGAACACACCCTCAGGGTGCACATGAGCCCCCTGGGCAGGCACACCACGAGCTGTCTTTGGGGTGTGCCAGTCCTCACAGCCTGGACTCTGTGCCCATCTCCTTGGCAGCTCCCTGTGCTCCCCATGTTGGATCTGACACGTGGCACCTCACTCCTACAGACACAAAGGCCCCTGCCCAGGGACTCCTGCAGCTGGAGCCTTTGGATGAGAAAGAGCCTGAGCAGAGGGAAAGCAATCACATACTCCCAAAACTCAATAATTGAGGAGGTGGCGTTCGCAGGCAAGGTCCTGTTGTCCAGGCCGGATCTATTCAGAATGTCCACACAGAGATCTACCAAAAGAAAAGGAAGCTGATGAGGTGAGAAATTCTCTAGGGCTCCTCCATGAGGGATGTTCCCTCCCCACTGGATGCTAACCCTCACTCTGGCAGCACACAGACCCTTCATCTTGTACTATAGAGCATCTCAGTAAACAACTCATTAAAATCTGGCTCTCCCCAGGTATGAATCCCAATCCAGCAGTCACCAGAGGGGCTTCAGGAAAGGAAGAGGAGAAGGAGAGACCAATTCCCTGCCAAACAGAAAACAGATGGCTGCAAAACATAGGTTATCAAGGGATAACGACTATGAGTAATCAGGACAGAAAATCTCATTCTCTTTCCACATCATGCACCATTCCCTGTCCACACATGAACACACCACAGAAGCCTTCATGTTCTCCTTTGCCATCCCCAACCCTATTACAAAGTGTGAAATAAGTAAAAACAGAGGAGATGCCACACATCCAATGAACCTCATCTTGCATTTTGCCAGCAAAAGACAATCCACTGGAAAACCAAGGAAACCAGCTGTTGCTGGGAAGCTTCTCTCTGTTAAGAGAACATATGTGGCTTTTCTTACAAACAAACACATTATGGGGAAGCTGAAGGAATTGAATCAGCTCTTTAAAAGGCTGGTTACTTCTGCTGGGATGGAAGGGCAGAGGGAGCTGTGAGTGAAAGGCCCACAGGGCAGAGAAATTTAACTAATTGCAGAAATTAATCATGTGACGCAAGAGAAAAAGGGAGGGAATCAAGCTGCTGCCATGAAAAACAGCCTGTTCAACATGTTAAAAAAGTCCTGACAAAGATATTCATGAGGATTACCTCACATCTACCCCATCTTCCCAGGCTCAGCACAAGTGCCTTGAGTAAAGCCAAAGCCAGGTCTTCTCTGCAGGGCAGAGTTAAATGAACTGTGAGCATGAAGCAGTGAGACCCCTGGAGAATATAATGGTATGGAGGCTCCATGGATGTGACTAACCAGGAAAGAAGTGACCTTAGAGTTTTGTGATACTGGTTCCTTCACTGGGAGACCTGAACTGGAAAAATCCTACAGTGCAGGCTTGACCTGGTTTACCCAAAAGCTGAGTGCGCAGAGGAAACTGTTGATTGGCAGCAGCTGTCCCAGTAACTCCACAGGAATGCGGTGGGGTAAGGGAACTGTAAGACAAACTGTTGCACCAGAGCTAATAAAAAGCTCCTGCCACATGAGGAGGGCTCTGGATTGGCTTGAAAACTCTACCATTCACCTCTCCTGCTTGCCAGAAAATGCCAATTTTTTGGTGACATCATGTAGCGGCTCATGAGAGCTTCTTATCCAAACAAACAAACAAACAAAAATTTCAACAAAACCCAAATAATTTCTGTGAGTTGGAAAGAAGCTAGAAGATGACCAAGGGAAGGTGTACCTGAGTTCCAGGGGTTATTGCAGCTGGCCCAGGGTAGCACTGAAGTGAAGGAGCTGAACAGGTAGAAGAGTGCCCAGGATAGGATGATGATATAGTAGACATTCAGATACCCCACAATGACTTGGGAGGCATATCCAATTCCTGTGAAGAAAAGCAAGGGAGGTGAGGATGGGACTGGCAACCAACTCCCAACACATGAGGCTTAACCCCAAACAAAGCCACAGGTCATGCTGTGGTAAGAAGGATGCAACACCTCCAACATGGCTCTCCAGAGAACAGTGCAAGATCTCCTTAAGGGAAAGAGGAAGGGTTTTGTGACTGTGCACGCAGACAGGAAACACTGCTGGTAACTCTAGACAGGTCTGTGGTCAAACAGCCAGAAAACCTTATGCTGATTTGAAACAAATTTTCTGATGGCTACTATGCCACAGCATCATAGTGCCTCTTCTTCAGAAAAATACACCTCCAGTCTTTGAAGAAAAGAAGTGCAGCTGAGTCTCTTACTTCTGGAAAGAGTCAGGCAAAAAACATTTTTACAGCTGATATACACCATGCTCAGCTTTGGTCTCAGGTCCTGCTTGTGCCTGTTGCTCAGTGAGACCTCGGAAGAGTAATCAGACCAGAAAGGCCCAATTTATTTATTTAAAACTGGTTGTCAGTGACCTGCTTCTCCTCTCTCCCAGGCTCTGAGCTCCTCAGAGCAGCGACCGTGGTTCAGCTGGACCAGCACAGCCCCCAGCCAGCACCACACACCCTCACTCACATAAAGAGGGGTCAGGGAACTGCCCTTGCACACACAGCAGGCAGCAGGAGCAATAACAACGCTGGGAGAGAGAGGAAGGGAGGGAGCATAAAGGAGAAAGAAAAAAAAAAGAATAATAATATTTCAAAAAAAGGATGTGAGTCAATGATTGTTAGAAAGTGTTGCCAGTAAATACTGTAACTTGACTGACCTTCAAAGAGGGGACAGATCTTCCTCCAGGCCGTGACCCCTCCCTGGCTCGTGTACTGCCCCAGCGCTGTCTCCAGGAAGAACAGGGGGATCCCACAGGTGAAGAGGAAGATGAGGTAAGGGATGAGGAAGGCTCCTGCAGAGAGGGGTAAAATGCTACCTCAAAATCCTCTTCAAAAGCTTATCCTTAAAACCTCTTGCCAGGTACCTGGGTTCAGAGCTGGAATCAGCTACATAAACATAAATATTTCTCTGAACTAACTGCGCAACCTCTGCTAAAGCAAACATGGTCTCCACCACCATAATTTCTCAGAAAAAAAAAAAAAATACAAGGGTGGTCTGTCTTGTGTGACTTCAGTACTTCTGCATTTGGCATAGGCCAAAACCTAAAGGTAAGGAGTAGCCAGGCAAGGAGCTAAAAAAAGATAGTGCTGAAGAAGTTCTCCCTGCTTCATGCTCCTGACCTCATTCCAGCTTTCAGAAGGAATGGGGTGAACAAAGTAAGTCCTTGTTTCACATAACCACATTTGTTCTGCCTTTCATGAGAGTCACAGCAAAACTCCCACTTGCCCAGAGGATACAAACCTGGAGGCTGGTGACATTTCTTAGTAAGTAATAAATTTGCCAGGATATAAATTTACTTGAGACATATTTCACATCAAATTTGGAAAGCAGATTGCTTTCCAAAGAATGGAAGAATACCAGAAGAATGGAAATAGGGGAAGAATATCTTTCCAGCATTTTCAAAATGAAGAAGTTTAACTTCTACCTTCAAAAATCATTTTTTGCTAAAATGCAGAGAAATATCTGAAGAGAAATCAGCCTGAAATGGCCCTCAGATTAACCCTTGTCAAAATGGAAGAGGAAGGAGAGAAAGAGCAAGGCTTTTTCCCAGAAACAATGACCAGCAGAAACTAAGCATAAGAAAAGACAAACAAAACAAAAATAACAACAACAACAACAAAAAGTTTCATGCCCTGAAAAAATGGTTTAGTACTCTGTTCAGCTGTCTGAAACTTTTTTCACCTTTTCAGTTATGGTGCCAAACCAGCACACCAAATACATTCACTGCTCTGCTCAAAACTGCTCCTGAGATCTCATTTTCACAGCTGACCTTCCTTCTGTCACCTCACTCTCTTTCTCCACATCCTTAGTGTAGATTTTCACACTTCTGTTCCCCTCCAAACAAGATAAGGTGACTGCCTTCCTCACTGAAAAAACTGTGGCAGCCTTGCCACTCCATACTATAAACTTTTGGTCATGAACACCTCCCTGGCCAGTGCCTGGAGAGCACCTCAGCTGCTTGCAAGATTAGAGTGCCTTTCCCAGGCACTGTCCCCCCAGGATCTCTCCTCCCCTGCCAGCACAGGCATCCACACTGACATTCCTTCCAGTGACAATGAGCAACTGGGAACACTTGCCCTTGTTTTTAAGCCAACAATGTCACAATAACAAAGAACATCCAAATTTCCCCTAAACACAGCTGTGTGTAGCTGCAGGAGACATGGGGCCAGAGGGAAGGAGGCTGGTTCTCAGGGTCAGTCCAGGTTTGCAGGGTAAGGAATGAGAACTGCAGACTCTGAACTAGAGGCAGCTGCTCCTTTCAGTGCTGCAAGACACCTATGCCAAGTCTGCCAGACAGCTTTATTATCCTGCACACAGATGAGCCTTTCAGCAGATTCCAGACCCTCTCATCTGATACAATTTGTCCCAGAGGTTGGCCCAGTTTGGTCTCTGAGCAATGATGGTTTTCTTGCACCTCCATTGTCTTGTCTCTCGTAACTGTCCCACAGCAGTCACCAGCTGACCCTCCAGCTCTGATCCCCTCCTCAATCTCCTGCTCCACTGGAGGAGACTCAGCCTTGAGTGGGGCCCCCAGAAACAGACCCTCTTTCCTTATGAGTCAATAGTAAGTTCAGGATGCTGAGCAATTAGATCAAATTTGACAGTGCAGCAATAGATAAGGTTGCAGTTAGTCACTTTACAGAAAATAAGCACTATTGTTTCTATGGCATCTGTCTTCATAGCTGTATAACCATTTCAGTACATCCAAAGGTGGAGAAAGGTGACAGGACAGCAGTCTCAAGGGTTTGGGGGGTAAGGGTGGGACAGGGATGCAGCATTTACAGGTGGAAAATGCCTTTTTTGCAATTTCAAGAACTTTTCCAGTGGTGAGAATATCTTTAAGTGTCATGGAAAAGACACTGCCTTGTTCTACATCAGTCTTCTGGTTCCCTAGAGTGCTGGAGAGAGAAAAGTACCTTCTACAGCAGTAGCGTACTTTCTGCAAAGAAAGGTGTGAGCTGTGAGGGAAGGACTCTCCCATCCTAACCTTTCCCAAGCCTAGCCTCATTGCCCTCTGAATTACAGCCTTAGATATTCCAGAGCAGTTTAATTAAAAAGACAAATGTTATTCAATAGATGCTTAAAGTGAACAAAAGTAGCCTTTTCACTCACGCTAATTAGCATACAAATTGCAAGGACTGCTGAACGGGTACCACAGGCATAAACTATGCAAAGATATCATCTGAGCTCAGGGAGAAATTTTCCACGAAAAGCCCTCGACTCCTCTCTCAAAGCATCACTGCAGAACAGGCTGTCCAATCAGATGCACCCCCAGAGTTTCCGAACCCGTGCCCACCTGACTTGCTCTTGGTGCCTCCTATCAAAATGGGAGAAGGAGACTGGAGGATCTCCTAAAAATCATTCCAGGTTCAAGAAAAACCTAACTCCATTTTCTTTAACCATTTCTCACTCTGCCCCTCTTTGGTTTTGAGGATGTATTTTATTGTCTCTTGTTTAATTTGGATAAACTCCAGCAACAGCACAGAGGACAGGAATTTGGAGGCCCTGGGAAAAATGACAGTGGAACTACTCAGCTATTGGTGAAAGCTCACAGCACCTTGGATAAGAAAGGCCTCTGGGCCATGGCCTGCCGACAAAAGAAGCTCAAAGTGGGGTGGGGGGAAGCAAGTCCCAGACCATTATTTCAAGGTGTTTTTAGAGAACAAGAACAAAAGAGAGGTTGTTGCTGTATTTGACATGTAATTTGTTATTCCTTCTTTTCTTTTATAAAGTTAGATTTTTATTCACTGGGAAAAGTCAGTGACAGTCAATTATTCCCTTACATTTCATTTTATTGTTATGAGAAATTTTAACTTTTAACCATGTAATGATCTTATGGCAGTGTTATTGCAAGAAAAAAGGAGAGCCATGCAAAGAAACAAAAGGGAAGGTGAATGAACCTTTTTTAGGGATGAATTTCCCTAGTAGTGGTTTGATCACTGTGAGAATTACTCCACAGAAAGAGGCAGAAATCTCCTTCTAGGGCATATCAGGCCTTAGCTAGGATACCAGCAAAGGATACCAGCAATATCTAAGCCTTTCCTCCTTTGTAACAAGGGCCTGAAAAAGATGGATTTGATACCAGGAATAGGAAAAGGGAAATATGTAGGAGAAGATTAATGTTGGTTTTCTGACCGCTCACAGCATCTGATCTTTTCCAAAGACCAATAATTTCTTGAGATGCCCAAGAGCCTTAATTTGTTACTAGAGTTCAATTTTTTAGGAGCCCAGATTCAAGAATGCTGTTTTAAGAAAGAGTACCCACTGGGGAGCTGGATTCACTCCTGAGTTTTTATACCTCCTGGTTTTGACAGGAACGAACTTGTTGAAGGAGCAAATAAGGGAGTGCCTTAGAGCACACGAGGCATAGGAGAAATGTGTCCAGGCATGTACAGATCTCTCATCATACCTGCAGATCTAGAACAGGATGCTGAGCAATTAGATCAAATTTGACAGTGCAGCAATAGATAAGGTTGCAGTTAGTCACTTTACAGAAAATAAGCACTATTGTTTCTATGGCATCTGTCTTCATAGCTGTATAACCATTTCAGTACATCCAAAGGTGGAGAAAAGTGAAAGGACAGCAGTCTCAAGGGTTTGGGGGGTAAGGGTGGGACAGGGATGCAGCATTTACAGGTGGAAAATGCCTTTTTCATTCAAGAATGAGTTCACGTGTGCTGTGAACTCACCACCACCGTTCTTGTAGCAGAGGTATGGGAACCTCCACACGTTCCCCAGGCCAATGATCTCCCCAGCCACAGACAGCACAAACTCCATTTTGTTCCGCCACTGGCCTCTCTCTTCCATCTCCTCCATTTTTATCTCTTCAGGAGATGTGGTGGCCCCATTGGGTTCTCCTTCCTTGGATATGGCTCTTGTCATGGCTCTGTGGGAGAGAAGAGAAGGAGAACATGGGATGTAGGGAGCTGCTGCAGGCCACACTGGTGGGAAGAGGAGAGAAGGGACCAGACACCACAATAAGATTTGTTCCCAGTATCAGTATAAAGCCAGGGTTACCCTGTTTATAAAAGAGAGTTGGGTCGAAGCAAANTATGTAAATTTAGGTACATCTAACTGGTGGCATTACTGAGCAGAAGCTGACCTTTCCAGAAGTGATCTGCTTCAGCAAGGGATACACATTCCCTTGTTGAGATTTGGAAAATAAACTGGAAACAAGTCTCACCAAAGCAGCAGCATTTGTGCTTCCATTCCCACCAGCTGAGACTGCAAAGAAATCAGGATTTTGTTCCTTTGTAGCAACTTGCAAATTCATCTTGCTGGTGGTTCGATAAGTTTTTTTAACAGCACATCTCTCATTCCTTCTGTGCCATCTAAAGGAACATCCCCATCTTCAGGGAGCAACAGAGTCAGTAATCAGCATCAGCCACAACACTCAGCATTTCCACTGCCCCTGGATCTGCTTTGGACTATGCTCTCTCCCTTGGCTCTGGAGGCAGCTCAGGACAAGGACCTCTCCCAGCCAGCAGCTCAGTGGTGAGCAGGACCTCATCACCTTTGATGTCCTTTACCTTACAGGACCGTGATGGTAAAATTCTCCTTCCCCTCTTGTGCCTGGTGTCTCCCCAGTCATGTCCCTCTGGACAAACACCAGGAATGAGCCATCTCATGGGGAGTAGGGACTACCAGGGAACCTAACTGGAAATACAAGCAAGTGTAGACCCTGACATGTAACTGTCCCAGCAGCCAAGGAACACTATGCCACTTGTTTTGGGGTAGTTTTCAATGAGATGAGGAGGAAGCAGGAGCAGGAGCTGGGCGGCCATGCTTGCATTTATCCACACAAGACAGCATCATTATCAGTGCCTCATTTACTTCTGTAAAGGAAATAATTTCCTAAATCCTAGCCCTCTGGGTATATCAGGCCCTTGGGCCAAGAAAGATGCTTATGTATGAAAAGACAACTTCTAATGAATGTTCACAAAGAACAAGTAGTTCTTTGACACAGGCATGTTTCCTGCCTGTTATTCAAGTAAAGAAAGGAAATCAGATCTCACAGTGTAATACACCAATTGCTCTCTAAATGCCCTAGGAAACACAGGCTTTGTTCCTCCATCTGCTTTCCTGAAGGGCTCATCCTATTTGCTTTGCTATCAGCCCCAGATTTCCATGGACACTGAATGGAGGACTGAGTCTCAGGCGAGACATCAACCAGTGTAAGAGGGGCTGCAACAAGATCAGGGGGACGCAAAGCACAGAGGAGAGCAGTCAGGAGGGTGAAGATCATCCTCCAGGCTAATATAGGTTCCTCTACAAAAACATGGCAGAAAGATCCTGGTCTCTGCTAAATTCGAGAGGTTTTTACAACTATTGTCAGTAAGAGCCTATACATGGGCAGTACTGTAGTGGGCACAACCAGTTTTGGTGTCAAATGCAGATGCATGAGGCCACTGAGGAAGCAACCTCTGCTTTATCTCCAGCCCTTGCCCTTTATGGTCCACATGCTGGAAAGCACCTATTTACTGGTATGGCTTGCACTGATCCAAACCACCAAGGGCTACAACACCTGTGGATTTACATGAGATTGTGAAGGTGAATCAGCCCTCTAACAAACTCCCACACACCTCTAACCCCGCACTTAAAGAAGGTGGTGGAACCCTGGAATCAAGTCACACACCCACCCTAAATGCTGGCTTGCAGCTGCAGCTCTGCAGCTCCCCAGCAGCTCAGCAGTCCTGCCAGTCCCAGAATTGCCCCCTTCACCTAGCCCTTCTGTTGGGCTGTATTGGGAGCTGGAATCATCAGGTCCTCCTGCCAGCCATTTCTCAGCTTCTAAAGCCCAGGCAAGGCCCTTCTCCCCACTGCCTGCCTGCAGTAAGGCCTGCCAGCTGGCTAATCAGTTTATTCTGATGCTGCAGCACAGCCTCCTCATCTCTGAGAGGAGCAGAGCTCCACACACTGTCAAATGTGAGAGAAAAAGTAACATGTACTCAATGAAATGTGTTTGATCTGTCACAGCCCTTGGCACATTCCAGTTTGCTGCAGTCCAGGGCACGTTATCAAATATGGTGATGTTTAAGTCTGGGTTTGTTGAGGATGTCCCAGGAAACTGGCAGGAGAAGATTAGCTAATTTGTTTTTATTATTTTAATGTAAGGTGGATCCAAGAGTCGGCCTATTTCTATTAATATTTGGGGTTTTATTCCATTTTTGCTAGACCTGTTTCACACATGAGTGCAGAGGAAGGTCACAATCAGAGAATAACCTCCTCTCACCTAGCCCTGAGAAGGGAATGTATGAGCCCCATCCTGTCAAACCTGTCACCAGCCTCCACCTCAGGGACACCTGGACCAGGATTTTTTATCTGTTCTCTGACTCCTGAAAAGGGCAAAATGAAGGATAAAAGTTGAGATGCTGCGATGAGGAACACAGCTGGGGGAAACACAGAACAGCAGGGGAGACACAGCACTTCGGCCTTCTCCTATTTTAAAAAGGGAGAAAGCACCCCGGCTATGAAACCAAACCTTTTCAAGTGGGAACAGATGGTGGATTAAACTGGTGTTTTGGCCTTCATGGCATGAACTACAATGTGTCCTTTCCCAGAAAAAGCCATGTACATTACACATCCCCACTACTTCCCTCTCTGCTTTGCCTGCTGTTTCTATGAGAAAGCCTATTCATACACTTCCTGGCTCTTTTCCTGAACAGTTAATCCTACTGTGCCCCTGCTCTATATGTTCT
Source organism: Illadopsis cleaveri (assembly GCA_013399915.1). Classification (NCBI taxonomy): domain Eukaryota; kingdom Metazoa; phylum Chordata; class Aves; order Passeriformes; family Timaliidae; genus Illadopsis; species Illadopsis cleaveri. Next base: position 257,181 of record VXBB01022858.1, read on the forward strand.
TAGGCCAGATGGGGACTCAAATAACTTCTTGTTTCCAGCTAGGAACAATTTGGTTCTCCCACAGCAGTCACAGCCACCTACTGGGTTACATCCTTCCCAACAGGCAAATATTTTCCTCTTCCTTTGGTTGCCCCCTCCTTTATATATGAGTTTGGAGTAAAGACTGTGCCCCTCACTGCTCGCCTGCACTTTTTCTGCTGTTCCTTCACCGAAGTTTGGAGAAAAATCCTATGACTACTTCATTCCCAGCCTCTTTTTTACCTCTGCCATAAAGTTCTCCCAACAGCTAAAATGACATCTTGATGCAATTCACAGTCTACCCCTCCCCTGGACTCTCTCAGCCACCACTACCATCTTCCCTCCTCAGCTCTCTCTGATCCTTCTAGTCTCTTCTAGAGGTCCTCTGCCATATTTTCAGACCTCAGCACGTGGAGGAGATGGTTTTTTTGCCCTTCACAGAAATGACCTGTAGTCTGTCATCTTCCCACAGAGAGTAGTGAGCTCCATTCCATGCAGCTCCATATGAAATGGTACAGTATTTGGTACTGGGCTTGGTGCATGGAGATAGCCACACTTTTTCCCCAAAAGATTTATTGCTGGGAAAACAAGAATACACCTGGATTCCTGCAGGACCTGGAAAGAGAGCAGGCAGCGTGCAGGCAGCCAGAGACACAGAGCAACAAGTTCCATGCTTGAACATTCAAATGAAGCAACACAGTCTCCCCTTGGTTGCAAACTTTGGACTGTGTTTGTCCCACACCTACCACCAAGGGATCCTTCAAGTATGGCCATGAAGAGCAAGGAAAACCAAGACTTCTCCGAAGCACTGTGGTCACTCAGCAGCGGAGAAGGATGTGCTGAACACACAATGCAGGTATGCAGGAGAACAGCCCTTTCCAGCTTTGTTTGGAAACAAGATGCCACTGAAGGGGAAAGGCAGTAATAAGAAAAAGAGGAGAAAGAAAGCATCATTTGAAGCAAAATATGGTGCTATCCTCAGCCTCTCTCAGGGTAAAAAAGGGCTTTTTCCAAGTTGCTCAGGTGAGGCAAGGAACAAGAGCAAGACAAGAGGAGAGAGAAGCCACCTGGAGTTTTGGCACCAGAGGAAGAAGCCAATAGTGATTCTCCTAAAGCTTTTCTTCCTGCAAACACTGCCTGTTCCCGACTGCTGTCAGACAGGAGTTCCTACTGCTGGGAAGTTAACATCCTCCATTTGACCTCTTTTGCTGTTTTATCATAAGGCAAATGAGATGAGGACAATCTCCAGAGGGAATAGTGAAACAGAAGGAACAGCAGACAGAAAGGTCTCGAAGAAGCAGCTGATAACATTTTTGAGAGGATGCACAGTGTTAAAGCTCTCCTGGACACTCAAAGGTGCTGCCTGAACTGCAGAATGCAGAATCACAGGTGACAACGCAGACAGCTGCACTGCATTTATATTTCTTGGTTTCATTTTGAAATACGCAGCAACCAAGCACACAAACTGCAATTTAAGATGAGGAGGGGGGGATCAGAAAGCAAGAAGACTGGGCTGTGTCACAAAAGGAGGAGCAGGAGGACACAGAAAATTCCCTGGTTGCGCAATCAGAGCCAGCAGTTAGTCGGCAGCTGAAATCCTGCGCTGCAGTTTGATGGCAGGAGGCGGGGGCGGCTGTGGGAGCAGAGACAAAATCAGGGCTCAGCGAGGAACAACAGTGCCAAGGGACAGCTTAAGGAACCAACCCAGTTAAATTAGTGCACGGGGGCTGCTACTGGAATCGGTCATCTCTGCAAGATGGGCAAGAAAATATTAGCAGTGGAAGCAAGGGCTTTCCAACCAATCTAAGAGCAGCTACACGAGCAGAGACAGCTGCTTCCAAATGGGAATGCTGCTGGAGAATGGCTCACTCCAGCTGCATAACAGAGAAAGGCAAGGAAAGATGTAGAAAGAGAAAAACTGATCAACTCTAGGACTGCAGTCAAAATTAAAATGCCTTTCATTTCACGTAATTGAAAGTTAGTTGGCTTCTTTACACTTTCTAATTAACTTCCAGGTTCTGTGGGCTGCAGGGTATTCTCAAAGCATCTGTTCAGCAAGGTGCATGAGGCACAGGAGGCTGTTACAAGAATCAGATCTTACCTATGTTTTCTCCAGTGTGAAATAAAAGCAATGCTTGTGCAGTCAGTGAGTTTGCTACTTACTGACACCAGAAAGAGTGAGATAAGGAACTCAGTGAATTCCTTATGAGTGAGTTCACTGATAGCACATCCATCATGCAAGGATTATAGAGCATCACCCTTCAGAGCACACACCCCTGATGCAGGAGGGTGCCAAATGGGTCCTGCTCTGACTTCTGTCTTCTGCTGCTGGACAGGAGACCATCTGAAGCCCTAACAGTGGCTGGACCTTCCTGAGGATCAGTGGCAAATCTCTTGCTAAACATAGGATGTTTTTCCCAGGGCCAGATCAGTCTCTGTTGGTGCCCATGGATCACCATCCCTGCTCTGGGCTACAGAGACAAAGAGGTGGTTTCTTTCTCTAGCCTAGCAAAAAACCAAGACTAACTGATCAAGTCCATAAATGGTGTCTAAATATGACTAGAAACCAGCCTTTGCATCAAACCAGATAATCTCAAGACCTCCACTCAGTCCATAGTCTGGCTGTATCCAGTGCAACACAGCAGGAGGGGCAGCCACAGTAGGGTCCATTCTTTGTACAGAGCACCAGCAATAGGTCTGGTACAGACACGGATCCAGCCAGCCCCCAGTGGAGCCCCTAGAGACACCTGCCTGATGGCTGAGGCTGTCTGGCCAAAGTCCTGGGGCTGCATCAGGCTGGTCGTTGTGTGCTGCCAAAGTGTGTGGCCAGCACGGCTCCTGTCACTGGCTGGAGGAGCAGAGCAGGTGAATGGCACAGAGGGTGAAAGCCATGCTGCTCCAGCACCCACTCAGCAAACAGGTCCCTGCACAGTGGGGCAGCGACCTGTGGTGCAGCCCAGAGGTGCTCCACAGGGACAGGACAGAGTCTGCAGGACACCTACAGGGCTGCTGCCATCACTCTGGGGCAGCAACTGCACAGAGCAAGACGCCAGCCAGCAGCCCTGAGCAGGTCAGAAGAAGAGACAGAGGCTGCCAGCCCCCAGCCCTGCTTGGCCACCTGCTGCCATCCCTGTGGCTGGGGCCAGAGCTGGGGGGAGAGTGGGAAGCAAAGCTGCTGGAGCAGGAGACCAGAGGAGCCAGCCAGTGCTTCAGAGGTGGGAGAGCAGCACAGGAAATTTGGCATCACACTGCTCTAGGCACTTGTATCTAAACTCCTCCAGGTAGGCACACCCTGCCTGACCTCCCAAAAGCACAGCCTGGGGGCACTTGCTGTCAGTGATGAGAAACAGGGAGCACAGGGGAAGAGCACTCAAGCAAGACTGTTCCAAAAGCTGGGTAAGGTTAAGGCACAACACTGCCTTATGCTTCCTAGCAGGGAGGATGAGGGGAGCCAACTGTGTGTGTGGCAGAGCCCAGTCCCTCAGCACGGAGCAGCAGAGCAGGGCCACAGGGGCTCCCTGCCGTGATTGTCCCCACACTGTGCTCCCTGTTCAGCCCTGCACAAGCCCAGCACCCCGTGTCAGACCCTGGGCAGGCTCAGCCAGCTCCAGTTGGTTCTCAGGACGAGTCACATTCAGGTGAAATCAGTGCAGGCAGAGGCACACGGAGACCACGACTCCAGCAGTGCCTTAAGTGTTTTCCAGAAGTTCCTGCCATAATGCCACATTGTAATGTGGTGTGACTGCACCCCACCTGCACCCTCCAAGGGGCCAGGTACCTGCTCTCCAGCCTGGGGCACCAAAACTTTCCTCTAGCTCTGCCCAGGAGCACAGTCAGGTAGAGAAAAGGCACGGGGCTCTTTAGCCTGCCCTCTGCAGCGATCACATCTGCAGCCATGAATCCAGAAAAGCTGGGCTGCTGCAGAGCTACAAAGGTCAGGTCCAAAGTTCAGCCTCTCGTATCAGCAGCTGTCAAAGAGGAAAAACTAGGGCAATGGCATTTCCACTGGCATGAGATGAAAGCCCTGATTAGTAGTGATTACTTTAAAAGCACTGTTGATTTAAGAAGACACAGATCAGGTGTTATGAAACCCTCATGTGTTCTGCCTGCATTTGGTCACAAATATGCCCACGTATTCCAAGAGTTTAGCACATGCAGAAACTGTCTCCCTGCCTCACCCCTACAGGAACAAATTCAATGAAACCTCAGGGGCAAGAAGAACAAGAAATGCACTCCCAGGCACATGTTTTAAAACTAGAGCCCCCAAGTAAATGTACTGGGGTCAGCACCTCTGCAGGGCAGCACAGGAGGAGAGGATTCATGCTGGTAGTAGCTGAAATGCCTACAGCCTACTCCACTCCTAGTGTCTTGGCTCCTGTACCTATTATCAACCAGCCACCTCTGCCCTTCATCCCTGTCCATGTCTCACTCACTGTTGTCTCTCTTCTCAATCTTTCTGCTGCCTGAGTACTTATCTATCACTCTCTCCCTTTCTCCCTGCTGCCACAACCTTCAGCATCAATTATGCATCCTTCAGGCATCTCTTTGCTCTCAGCTTCTTGGCACCCCCTGCGCAGCATCTCAGCCTGTCCTTTTCCTTTTCCAAAGGAAGCATTGAAAGAAAATCCTCTCCCCTGGGTTGATCCAAATTGATTATTTGCTCCTTATTTTCCATCTCATTCTTGCTTTACTTAACGCTGGGAAGATTTTGCCCTTGCAGATTTGCTGGCCCGCTCTCCAGAGCACAGCAGGCGTGCAGCAGCTGGCTGCGGGAGGACCGGAGTCACGGCGCTCCCAGGGTGGCACACACATCCAGCCAGATCTGCTCAGCAAGCAAACACCCAACTCACCTGAACCCAGCGTGGGTCTCCCTCAGGCAAGCCCCTCCTGTCCTATCCTTTCCCGTCCCACTGGAGTCAAGGCAGGGAATCCACTGAGTGCCAAAGAGATACAGCAAGAGTTAAGGCAGAGACTACCCTCTCTCCTCCTCCTGTCCCACCCCTTCCACCAGCTCCCCCCACCAGAGTATCACCCAGCTCATGCGTGGGTGGTGGGACGTAGGGAAGGGAGGTGCATCATGGCAGAAGAACTTTCTCCCCCAATCCCTTACAACATGCACCTCTCCAGACCTTGAACTGTGGCCCTAACAAGAAAGCAAGAGGAGAAAGCAGCCACAGGCAGGCAAGGTAAAGGCCCAGAGTTTGTGAATATCAACTACAGCAGTCAGGGAGTAACTCTATGTCCTCTTGACATGCAGGGCAGGAACTCCCCCCTTGCAGACCCCACAGCATGGCCCAGGCTGGCTGCCACATACTCCCACTGTTCTAGGGCTCCACCACTTTAGTGGGACAGGGCCATCCCTCCATGTCATCCTACAAACATGCAGAATGAATCTCCACGGAGCATTACATTAAATCTTCTGTGGCCAAGCTCAAGTCTCACCAACACCATCAGGTAGGTGGAGCAAAAGGCAGAGTGTGGGTGAAGAAGGAACACTCAAGTCACAAAGCCCCCTCCATGCCTGTGACATATGCTGAGAACACAAACACAGCACCTGGGACAGAGCTCTGTCAGCAAGGGGAGGCACTGTTGGAGTCTTTATAATGTCTGGGCACTCAGTAGAAGTGAGCAGTCCCTCTGTGGCTTTGTCCTGGCAGCTTCCTTTGTATCCATCTCAGCCCTGATGTGCTTTTCCAGAGCTTCTCATGACCAACACCAGTAGCAGGCATTCCAGTTACACCATTTTTTTCAAGACACTCCAGCTCAGCTTTTCTCTTTTTTAATGGTTGTGTTTGATGCTATCACTCTTTTGTCTTTTGCTTTGTTTGCTAATGTGCCTGCCAAATTCCTACTGACCTTTTAATGCACCCATGTGGTCAAACCAGAGTGGCATGTGGGAGGGAACGTGGGACATATCCAACATGTTTGGCTATGTCTGGACTCACCAGAGGAGCATTTCTCAGCCCCTCAGTGGGAAACACAGGAAATTACAAAAGCCCTCAATGCCACAGCGTGGGGAAGAAGTAGGTTAACCTTCCTGCACACTCCAGAGAGGTCGTTTGTAATGCTGTTTCTAGAAAATCCTCCACGGGTGCTAGAAGCCAGTGAATCAGATCCCATTAGAGCATGCTGGATTGCCCTGGGGACAAATAATGCTGGAGAGATGCATAAGGGGAATCAAACCTGGACTGAGTGGGGTCCTCAGGATAAACCACTGAGGCCAGTTCTGGAGGCAGTAAGGGAAAACCTCTTCATTTACTTGGGGCTGTTTCTGGGATTAAACTTTCCAAACATGCTATTTTCAAAGCTCTTGACTTTCACCTACCCCATGGGCTGGTTGAGTGGATTGGTCCCATACTGAAAGAAATACAGGATGATTCTTCCCTTGTGAGATCTGGCATCAACATCAGACAGGACAGGCTCCACCCTCTGCCTTTCAGGGGCTGTCTCCGCACTCCTGAAAGAGTGCACGGTGAAGAGCATATGCTGGCTCTGCACTGCCTCTGACCCTACTCGTGGAGGACAGTGCCACTGCCTGTCCTGTCACAGAGGACTGGCATGACCTGGCACAACTGAAGACAAGGTGCAATAGAGGTTATCCAGATATGAAAAGGGGATTGAGATAAGCCTAGGTAAGCAGAGCTGACCTAAAAACTTGATTTATCCATACTGAAGTGTTTCACAGGAACATCGCAGGGGTTTTGCAAAGCTGTAGACGGGAAATGACCTGTGACATTAAGGTAAAACAAGAAGAAAGTCAACCTAAATGAAAACTTTATCCAGCAATGTGTGAAAATCATTCTCCAGGAGGGAAAAAAAAGGCTATTTCTGTTTGCCAGCCCAGAAGGTACCAGAAGTTACACTCAGGCTTCAGAGTTTCCCACCAGACAATAATTCACAGAGTTTTTAAATCCTGCTACAGGCAAGGGCACATTTATCTCACCACATCAGCTTCCGTGGGAGGGATCTCACTGGTGTGATGACCCAGACTGAAAAGCAAAAATCATGTTCTGAGCAGCTCAGCTGGTGGGGAACAGACTGTGCTCAGTCCCATCCAAGGAAAGAGCAGGGAAAGGGGTGATGCACTCCTTGACCACCAGCTGGGAGAATCAGCCCTGAGCTGGCAGAGTCAGCCCTGGGCAGGCACTCTGGGCTGAACAGCTGTGAAGGTAGGACAGGGCTGCTAAAGGATGTGACAAGCTGACTGCAGGTCACTCCACGATGTGGGCTTCTCCTCCATAAGTGTGGGTGAGGTTGCTCTTAAACATTCATCCTCAAAAGAGAAGCACTACTTGCAATAAATCCTGAAAATGTCCAAAGCAGCCCCCTCCCCGGGCAGCATGAACCCCTCCCAGCCCTGGACCCCCTCACACATCAGCAGCACTGAGATCTCCACAGCTCTCCCACAGCATCCTGAGGAAGCCCCACCTGACTGCACCCAAGGGTGCACAGGAGAACGGGGAAAGCACTGCTGTGCAACCACACAGAGGTGCCCACTTCCTCTGCAGTGCCAGCTCAGAGCCAGCTGCATGGGTTTCCATCCCCTCTCATGAGCAGAGGAGGAAAACTCTCTTTGAAAGCACCAAATTCCCTCAACCTGCCAGGCTCAGGGCAGCTGGAGACCAGGACTCAGCCTTTGCTCTGAAGGATGGCTGACCCCAACCACAGATCTGTCCTGCCCCTAATCAAAGGTGTCCTCCTCCCCACCCTGCTCACCACCTGCCAGCTGGCAGTGCCCTCATGGCTCTCCTTTTACAGTTTCTTTTCTCAGAACACATGCTGGCTTTTCCCATCACCTGAATGTCCCCACCCTTTCCTCCCTTTCAGCCTGCTCTGACATGCCCACTGAAGAGCCAGCCCAGAGGAGCAGGCTGCCAACCTCAGTCCACGCCAGGGCCATGCCCCCTAGCAGCCGTGAGTCCTGGGCCCCTGAGCCAGCAAGACACAAAGCTTCAAGCCGAAACGAGTCAAATCTCCCCCTAGGCCAGATTTTGGGAGAGGTCTGTCAGCATGACACCATATGGATGAATCCAAACTGTGCTTTACAAACATTAGAGGCTGCAGAGGCAGTCTCTGGGACAGCTGTTGAACACAGTGGAGCCTGCAGCCCTGGCTGCCCCCCTCGCTGAGCCACCTGGGGGAGAAACCACTGCTGCCCTCGTTTGTCCAGACTAATCCATCTTTTAACACTTTTGCTAACAAAATAGGAGAAATGCTGATTGGCCCATGGGCACAACGCTGCTGCTTCTTTGGCTGAGAACATGCCTTGCTGACTGAACACTATGTTTGCAGGGGATTTTCCCCTAGGCATTTGGTATAATTTATTTTTCATGTTTATGGCTAATTTCTGCTTGAGTAAGCCTGTGACTTCTGACAACAGTTTCACTGTAACTAATCACAACTGAACATAACCAAAGCAACAAGAGCTAATGAGGCCCCACAGAACCCTGATGGGCTCCAGCAGCCATAGCACCGCTGCTGTGCCGGGCTCCCAGGGAGGAGGAGGCTGCCAGGAGCCTTTATCTGTGAAAGTACAGGCAGGGTGAGACATGAACATCCGGTTCCACAGCATCCCTGGTATGGGAGAGGATGAGGCAAGGGCAAATGGCTTAGGAGCCCAGAGTCAGCAATAAAGGTGGCCAGGAGGGAGGACTGGCAGTGCTGAGGAGACATCTGTAGTCTAACAGCCTCTGAGTTGCACAGCAACAAGAGGATCACAGAACAAAAGGCAGGCAGAGGACACATGGGTATGTGCCTGTTTGCTCCTGCTTTCCCTTCCTGCTCCCTCAGGGCAGCTGAGCCTGGCGTTGTGGGACATGTGACAGCAAACACCTCTGATGCACAGGGCACAAGGACACCAAGGACAAGGTCAGATGGAGACACAGAGAGGCGCCTGTTGCTGCTGCCCAAGATCTTGCTACTCTGGGCAGGTCATACAGAGATGGGTAACAAAACCACTGGTAACTTCTTGGAAGTAACAGCTTCTCCAGTGTGCTCCCCCACTCATGCTTCCCTTATCTGCACCATGCAGATCCCCCTCCTGCAGCTGCTAACCATGTCAGCACACAAGGGCTCAGCCAAACGCCCTGCTCTGTCAGACATGCTCATTAGCACCCACATGTAGGACACACTTCACAGATTACTTGGAGATCTCTGCTTCGCAGGATTATGTATCCCACGAGTTAACATGTTCATCTTACTCTGTTCTCTCCATTTATGCACCATGGCATCCAACACATCCACTTTTCTTGTCACCAAAATGTGCAACACGACTCACAATACATCATTCTGCAACAGCCATGGAAAACTGCCTTGTAGTTACCATTAAGGGCAAAAGGAAAAAAAAAACCTCCCAAGCATCTGTTCAAACATCCCAGGATCTGGGATGCTGAACAAATGGCAGCAGATACATCCTCATCTATGGGTCTGTCCTTGAGATCTGAAGTCTTTCCCCTGCCCTGTGTGAGCATCTCCATCCATGGAAAAGGAAAGCTGAGTTTTCTCCCCAGGCACCACTGACACAAAAGGGGAAAAGCAAAGCCTGGTTTTCATGGATGAATAAATGGAGAGGTCATCCTTTCCAAGCACCAATGACCTGAGGCAGAATTTCAGGGACTTCTTTATTTTAAGATGGACTTCTCATTTGAAAAAAAAAAAAAAAAAAACCAACCCAAAAAACCCCCAAAAACCACAGACACAAAAAATCAAAAACACACACACAAAAACAAACCAAAACCAAAACACCTCCCCAAAAAAACCCAAAACACCCACAAAACCAACCAAATAAAAAATCCCAAATCAAAACTAACCAAACAAAACCAAAACACCATGATTACCACCACAAAACAATCCATGAAAAAAAAAAAAAGGCCCTTTAATCTCATGCCTGTTATCCAGTAAGTAATGGGTTGAATTCTCAGGCAAATTTGTAGGTTTTGGATTCTGAAGGTGGGAAATACCCAGTGACCACAACCTTCTTGTCTAAATGGAGATCAGCATCTCCCCAGCTGGCAAAAATATGGTGCATATTCCATAGACTGCAAGGCTAATCTTGGATGCAATGAAAATCCCTTTCACCATATTCCAAATCATAAACAATTACCATATGCTGATATTGCCATATTCCAAATTTCACCAAAAATTCCTTTTAAGCATGGTGTCTTAAAAGTGTTGTGAAACAAATGTCACATCTGGAGATTTCAAATAAATTAATTTCAAGTTTAGTCCATGTTCTGGTTTAGGGTAAATTTGGGAGAAAATCTCTGAAGGAGGTTCTTCTGGAGAGCAAACTCAAATGGCTCCTCCCCCCATATGGTCTGGGAAAGGAACTTTCTCAGAGGAAAGTGGAAAAAACTATTTATTTAACAAACAAAATGCTTATAAGCATAAGGAATGAATAATATGAAACAATAAAATTTCTCACTGCTCTGAGGAGAGATGGTAAAACTGAGAGAAGTCTTTGCCATGAGTTAGCTCAGCTCTCTTAGTTTATCAGGTTCAGTTCTTTCAGCACTGGAAATGCTGAGGTCTAGGCCCCGGTGGACTGCAAGCACGAGATCTCGGTCTTTTTTTTGGTTTTTCAGTCTAGAGCATATTTAAACAGTTTTAAGAAAAAAAGGAAAAAAAACACCCAACAGTTCAGGAAGCTTTTTTGCCTCAGCTAGCTAAACTAAGTAAAAGCAAAAAAAAAAAAAAAAGTTTTTTCTCCGGCTAATGTCCATACTTTTGATGAACACAACTGAGTCCAGAGAGCAGAATGTGTAGGAG
>VXBB01022858.1:267990-360690 GCA_013399915.1 Illadopsis cleaveri
AAAAAAAAAAAAAAAGTTTTTTCTCCGGCTACTGTCCATACTTTTGATGAACACAACTGAGTCCAGAGAGCAGAATGTGTAGGAGTGAACGCTGTTTTTTCAAACAAACTGCGTGCTTCTTTCTTTGTTTTGTTCTCAGAACCAGTCTGAATGGTACAGAACACAACATATAGCACAAACAGAACAGACGACTGGGGATACAGGCATCATAAAGTTACTCTAGGACAGTCCATCACCCTTTATCCCCGTATTGTCAACTTATTACCAAAACTAAATTGAATTCTAACTCTACGAACACATACATTATACATGCATATATGTTTATAGAAACAATATACAGCTATAAACAGACAATGGCAGTGACATTCAATAAAAAGTGATACTTACACATGGTTTTCACTTGGCTTGTTTGATTGCAGTACATGTGTTGTAGTTATGGATAACTTGAGAAATTCTGTTTATGGTGAGATCTACTTTTAGTTTTGTACCCACTTATAGCTGGCATCTCTACCTTGATGACTTGAGGCATCATGAGCTTATTGCGCTAGGAACAACTTTCTTTTGTGTTGATAATATAAGTTTATTTTTGACACTTCTATTTCTGTAGCTTGACTTACTTGTTTATTGTTTTGGTGCTCTTCATTAGCTTTACTTTTGCGAACATGGGCATCTACATGGTGGACTTCTCCAGGTAGTTTCTCTACCGTTGTGAGATCACCGTTCCCTGTGGGAGGCAGATGTCCCCAGAGAAAAGCTCCCCAGGGAAGAGGGAAGGAAGGGCGAGGAGGAGGCCGGGTCCCGGTGCGGCCGCAGCCCCGCGCCCTCAGCCGGGCCCCGCCGGCCCACGGGGACCCTTCCGGCGCCAAGGCTGAGGGCCTGGGGCCACCTTGTGGCTAATGGCGCGGGTTGCCCTAATTCACTTTAATTTAATTCGCGTCTTCTGCCCGCGGCAGCAGAAAGCCTTGGCCGGAGCGTGGTGCCCGCCAGTGTCCTTGTGTGCTTCAGGAAGCTGAGCGCCTCCGGCTGCTGGCTCAGCTCTGTCCAGGCTCCAGGTTCCTCAGGGTTTCCTGGGAGCCATCCAGCTTCCCAGGGTTTTGTGTCCCCTGGCTGCCCTCCTCGGATGCTGGGGCTACAGCACTTAAAACACAAGCTCTTTGAGTTTTATTTCTTTTACCCAAACAGCCTGGAAACTAGGGGCCTTGTTTGTTGACATAACATGTGGATTCCCTTTCCACCACTCAGCCCTTCTTCCATTCACAGGAAAACCGAAATGACTGGCTCCAGGCACCTGGAAGGTACTCAGCACAGAAAAAGACACACACCTGCAGAGGCAAGGGAGAGCTTCCCATGCTCCCTCACTTGCAAGAAGAAAACACAAATCCACATGCTCCTCTCAGACCCCAGAACAGCCCAGTGACTCATCAGACAGATGACACTTCTTCCTGAGAGCTGGCAGTGGCTCCAGCAGAATGTGGCATTGCACTCTTCACCAGGGTACCCCAGGCCTACCACTTACAGGAGCTTCTGAACCACTGTTCCCCATTTTCCTTCCTACCCTAACCAAGCTTCCTGTCCTCTGGCCACCTTCCCTTATCACTGTGCCACTGCAACAGAGATCCAGACCCAGATGCCCAACACAGCTTGGCTGACACATATCTCTCTTAACATGCTGTTGGCAAGGAACACCAGTAGGACAAAATAGAGATAGAGCAGATCTAGTCAGGAAAAACATAGTTTTAATGGAATGAATGGAAAAGCTCCCAAAGTCCACACTGGAGCCACAGCTCTGAGACTCTGACTTTTTACTCTAGGGTCCGTCCTTCCTTTCTGCCCACCAGAAGCCTGGGGATGCTCAGGAACACTGGTGCTTGATGTGCTCCTTCAGAGCTCTCTCCAGGGAGAGAATTAAGGTGCATTGCTAAGTCCATACAGACCATCTCCATGGCAGCCTCTTCCTCAGCCCTTCAAATCTTCCAGAGAAGGGAGCTCAGCCCAGAAATCACCCTCTCCTTGGCGAGTGCAGAATCCTTGCATTATCCAACAGGTGGCAAAGGCTGTATAGAAATCATCCTGGGGGGAGGGAGGGAGAACCACACTCTCCTAGCAATGAGACTCGAGCTCTGTCAGCATCAGGAGGCCATCTCTGGTGGAGGGAACGGACTGTTCTGTGCCCGGTCTGGGAGACAAGTCCTCAAGTGGGCAGGTGAGTTGGCGGAACCTCTGGAAGGCAAAGACAGGCACTAAACACAGGTACATGGACAAAAAGTGACGTGGGCCCTCACGGGGCCAGTCATGGGTTTCGTTCAGCCAGCCAGGCCCAGCTGCAGATCTGGTCCCTAAATGTCAGAGATGTCCAAAATAAAGACAGTCAGTGATTCAGGAACTGAGGGGATAAACTCATCTTCCAACAACTTGTCCCAAGGCAAGCACTGAGCACATGATGCATCTAACACAGGGATAATGGAGGAAAGCTCTGTCCTCTGTTTGCTCCAGGCCAGGGCTAGAAAACAGTCCAAAGGAAGGTTGGTGACCCAATACCTCCAGGTCATGCCCTCCATCAGCACAGAGCCTGTGCACACGGGATTGGCTTTAACTGGGACAAGTTCACAAGGGGTTACTCTCATACCACATCATGCTGTGCAGCCTTGCCATGCCCCTGCAGCTATTTCCACTCCTCCCTCTCTGTGCTGGACACAGGGGTCAGGGGCCCATTGCTGTCACAACCCATTCTTGAACACTTGCAGGAGGCAGGGAATGATAGGGATCCTGGGGGTTCAGGACTATTTGTGAAACCTCACCCTGAAGTCATGAGCTGTGATAGGGACGGGATGCTCATCTGGAGCAAGGCCTGGTTTTCTAGCTCCTTGCCCCTCCAGTGTATTACAGGGCAACCAGCAATGCATCCCTCTGGAAGCAGGACAGACCCAGAGCACTAAGGCTGATGGGAACTCCAAATTCCCAGTGATTCTCTCCATTCCAAATCTGTGGTCTCAGCACAGACTGGTAAACTCAGCTGAGCATAATGCTCTGGGGATCTGGAGCTTTCTCAGAGCAAGTCCTCAAGCCTCAGTTAAGGGCAGCATGGAGATCATCTTTATCCTTTCCACCTAATGACCTTTTTCCTAGTGGTACTTGCTAAGAGACAGAAGAAATGAAAAAAGGGTACCACGAGGCAGCAGCCAGCTTGGAGCAGCCCTCCAGCAAGGCAGAACTTTAAAAAACAGGTCTGTTATAGCAAGTAACTCATTTAATTCATTTATTCTGGGCTCTTTGCTAATCAACCTGCAACACATAAATGATTCTGCTGCAGGGCTGGAGTTCAACACAGAAGCACAGCCCATGCCCTGATCCTAGAGCACCAACCTCACCTCTCTGAGGGAGCCTTTGACGGTGGAGAGTTTGTAGACGATCCAGAGAGGGATGCACACCATGGAGGAGAGGGCCAGCAGCCAGCCCAGGGTGTCTCCCCACCACGGGTACACATACTTCTTGTTGTATGTCAACGGGGTGTATTTGATCAAAGAAAACAGGAAGGTTGCCTGGCAAGGTGAAAGACACCAAGAAAAAAAGAGAAAGAAAATTAACACCGTGAACAAAGAGAGGTCTATGTGATGAGTACATGTCTGCACAGAGACTCACAGTAAAAAGGAGCACCTAAAGGGCAGCAACTGAGGAGATATCTGTTAAACAGGGTTTGCTGGGACAGTGCCCACAGGCAACACTGGTCATGGCATCAAGGAGCTTGTCCCACCAGCAAACACCTCTGTCACAGCTGAGCCTCTCCCTATGGTTAAGCCCCACACCTGGCTCCCAAAGCTACAAGCACAAATAACAAAAGGCCCCCATAGTTCAGGCCACAAAACCTCCTATACATATGCACATCCCTCTGTGTAGGTGTCTGTATCTCAGAGGCACCCAGCTCTGCCCATCTTCCTCCCCACAGCTCTTCCTCCTGTGTGTCCTCACCATGCAAACCGCAGGGGTGATGAAGAGCCAGCAGTACTTGATGATGGGCCATGGCCGGTAGCCGATCATATCTTCAATGTTATCGTAGAAACGCTCAGCACCTGCAGAAGAGGGCAAGGACAGGATCCCTCATTGCCACCAAGGAAGGAGGGCAGCAGGGTCTGCGTGTCCAGGGTCCTGCTTCACCACTGTTTGGGTGCAATAGCCTCAGCATAGCCAACAATCAGAGTGTGGCCAGCTTTGGTCTTTGTCCTGGACTAACTTCCTGTCCCCCCAGAACAGCTCAGTAAGTCGGCAGGGCCAACCCCTCAGCATCTCCAAGGCTAGGACCCTCAGCCCAGGTTTTACTCATACCTGGTGACTGTCAAGACTGAGAGGGCTCTCAAAAATGTTTGAGTCTCAAGCCCCCTGAACACAGGTTGAGAAAAGATTTTTCAGACAGCTCCAATTCCCCAAAGAAGGAGGGTCTCAAAAGCAGGAGCGCATAGGAACATGCAGGGGATATCTGCCAAGCAGATCCCCCAGGGTGTTCCTGTGAGGAAGTTCCTGCCAACTGAGTCCAGGGGCACCAAAGCAAAGGTTTAGATTCTGCCTTGCACTGCAATGCAATTACCAAGTTGAGCTACCCACCAGCATTTTGAGAACGAACCAGACAAGACCGTGAGAGGCCAGAGCTGTGGACACCCCCAGTTCATACTCACCATAGACCCAGGCGATGCAGAGAGTCTCAAAGATGGCCACAAAGAGCAGGCACATGCCACTGGCAGCATAGTAATCAAAGAGCTGGAAGACATACATCCCACCCTGGGAAGGCCCAAGTGGGCAGCAAGGTGAGAGAGAGGAGAGGAATCAGGCAAAGAGCTAGAGCCAGAGCAGGAAACAAACTCAGTATCTTCCCCAGAGCTGGAGGCATCTCCCTCTCTGGGACAGGGTTTTAGCCTACAGAAAAGGCATACCCCTTGTGCCCAAGGCTTGACAGGGACATGCAGCCAACCCTGCTGCTCTCAGGAGCCTCTGCAACCCTTCATTTCAATGCAGGGCAGTACAGCACACAGCAACTGACTGCCAGAGATTGTGGGCATGTTTTAGGAGAAGACAAAACCTAGGCAGCTCTTGTAGCTGGAAATGAGGATGAAAACCCCCTTTAAGATACACAATCCATCTGATTGACTTTAAAGTCCCAGTTTGCAGAAGGAAATAACTGCATGCAGCCTGGCTGCTTACAAAACAGGCCTGTGGGTAAGTCCAGGCACGATGTTGCACGTACATCAGAGACAGCTTTTCCAACAGTTATGCCCAAATGAAAACAGAAAGTGCCAAGAGCATTCTGACAGCATCAATCCACACACGCATATTGCTAGGCAGAGTTAAAAGTTTTAAACAAGAACAGTTTAGCTCCCAGGCAATTAATCACAAGGATAACACAGACAATACCAGTGTAATAGATAAGGGATGCACTCAGGCCTGACAAGTTTCCTTATAGCAAGTGTTCCTGTTGCTTCACTCAGGAAGAAAGAGAAGGACAAGGGCACTCCCATTCCCATGCAACAGGCTACAGCTGTAAAGGTTTGGTCTGTATCAAGATAAATTTATAACCAAAACATAGGCTGTCCAGAGTTCCAGCTATCAGTCTTGGCAGAAGTAGTATCAGGACTATGACTGGCACAAGGGGTAAGGGCTGGAAGGGAGCACGTGAATGGCATGAGAAAGGCAGGGTAGCCTGCTGCAGGCGCAGGGCAGCAGGGTGGGACTCAGCAGCAAGCTCTCGGCCCCAGTGTACACCTCAGCACCCACCAGGTCCCACTCTGTCCTGTCAAGCACCATGCAGGTTGTCTGAGCCCAAAATACCTCTGTGAGCATCACCAAGCCAACCAGATATGAGAGGATGGAGACCAGCAGGATGAGGGTCTCCCGGCGGTTCTTCTTGCGGAAGATGGTGGGGTACATGTCCACAAGAGCTGTCACAAGACTCTCCACGCACACAAACTGCAAAAAGCAGAGATCACACCTCTGTCAGCCCATCCTGACCAGCTTCCCAGCCCCACTGGCTCCCCCTCAGCTCAAGCCTGTCCTGAAGAGACAGTGGCTTTTGTCTGGTAGGGAATCACTCTGCTCCTGCAGCTTTACCTGGCTGTCCAGTCCCAGCAAAACAACCATGAGGAAGAAGAAGCAGGCCCAGAGTGGGGAGAAGGGCAGCATGACCACAGCCCGAGGGTAGGCGATGAATGCCAGGCCAGGCCCTGCAGGGAGAAGGGCTTTCAGAGCAGTGGCACAGCAGCAGCACAGCACAGCTGGTTCAGGCCTGCTGAGGCAGCCACCCAGACAAGGCATAGCTTGTGGCCATGCAGCCTCTCACTCCAGTAATACCCGTGCTGTGCATGGAGCTCAGGCTCTTAAAGGAGAAGCAGGAAGAGAGGTAAGGGGACAGGGCAACCTTTGGCTGCTTCACTGTTGCAAGGGCTGGGAGCCAGGGGAAGCCTCTGATCCCAGGGAGCACAGCACAAGCCTGGGCATATGCCATGCAGTCACCCCACAAGAGATAGCTGCTGCCTAGCCCCAGCCCTCACCCTTAGGGGCAGCTTTCATTAGGCTCGACCCACAGCTACTGCATCTCAATCTGCATTCATGAGTGTGCACTCATTTGTACTCATTTCTCTCTGCTTCTTGGAGGCAGAGAGCACGGGATGGGAAGCTGCAGCTGCAGGCATCCCCTGGTCACTGGGGTCTCAAGTGGCAGCACCCCCACAGTCCCATCCCACCAGGGTCTCCACTCACCTGACTCGGCCACCTCGGCGATGGGCACACCCTGCTCCTCTGCCATGAAGCCCAGGATGGAGAAGATGGCAAAGCCAGCCACAAAGCTGGTGCCACTGTTGAGGAAGCACAAGGCCACACAGTCCCTGTGAGAAGGGGGCAAAGCATCAGCCAGGTATGACCCAGACCCCATGGCAGCCCCTGCTTTTCTACTCCAGCCACTGTGTCTCTCCTAATACACCTGCAGCTTGACTCAGCACCAGAAGATGCAGAAAGATGCCCCAGGCTGGACAATACAGCAGGACTCTCCCAAGGGAAGCCTTGTCCAAGGACAGCATAAAGGTGTATTGCTCACCTAAGCTCCTTGCTTGTGAGATAGCCTTCCTGCACATCTAAATGCCAGCATTTTTTTCTGTTTTTTGCCTCTCTCCCCCTGGTCCCTCCTGTAGCAGCATGTAACAGTACTTTTGTCTGAGAAGGGTACATGTTTTTTTTCCTTAATAGATTTCTCAGAGCAGTTACAATCTTCTGGGTTCTCAGCACTACTAGGTATCTCCTGGTCTTTGCATTATGAGAAAAAGATAATCACAGCCATCCAATTTATTTTGTCTGATCTATTCCCTTTTGTCTCTGTTTCATCTCATTCTCATCCATCAACACTTTAAACTGAACATCTCTTATCTGCCCAATTCCTTTTCACGCTCGAGTCTCCCTAGTCCTCTTGTGACTGCAACCCTGGGGACAACAATAACATTTGCAGCATCATTCTGAGATATTTTGAACCAAAGTGAATGCACCCCTTCTGGCATTTCATGGCCCGCTCTGACTTTATTAAATGCTACTCTGCAAATCCAGTGTGATCAGTCTTCAGTTATATAGCATTTTTGGGCCTTTGTGCTCCTGCTTGCATGTTAACTAGGTCAGAGCCCCTGCATCGTACAAATTCAAATTATTCCTCCAAAGCACAGCTCTTTGCATTGTCAAGGACTGCACAGCACCCAGCACCATTGCTCTGCCTTTGCATTTGGTTTCTAAGGCCCAGTGAATCCCCCAGCTGGAAAGGAAGGCCACACTCCACCAATCCCAGCTACCCAATAGGAAGGCCAAGCCAAAACCTCATTTCTCCAGTTGCTATAAAGTGCCTGCTCTACACTCAACTTATATTCTCAGTAATTTGATACAAATTCTCACATGTTTCAAATAGTTCCTCGTCCTTCCTGGTGTTTCTCCCTCTTTCCCCTGGATGTATCCATGACAGGTCAAACCCTTCTTGGAAAGGCATGGGCTGGAAGGTGTTCTCCCATTATCTGGAAGGTGGGAAGGGGTGTCATGGTAGAGAGTAAAATGAGGGGATGGCCAGATCAGAGAGCTCTCTGCAGATTTACACCTGAAAGGGAGCCAGGAAGACCTAAAGAACTCCTTTGCTGTGACAGGAACAAGAAATGGTCGATACTGTTTGATGCCATCTTGGACTGCTGCCGTATGGACAATGGTTTCTACCACTCACATCCTTTTCCAGGTCATCAAAGGTTACACCTGGCTGGTTATAACAAAGTGGGGCACCATACTGATGTCCCTCTCCCCTGCTAAATCCTGGTTCTTTCTTCTTTTCCAAACTAAGCCTGTAGAGCACAGGAGCGACTCATTAGAACTGTGTCCATGCCTGGGAAAGGCTAGTCGAAGGTTTGACACCAAAAATAAGATCAGTGTTCCTAGAAAAGCCAAGCAGCATATAGGGCAAAAGCACAGCACCATGTGCAGACAGAGGTCTCTCCCCTTTCTACAACAACTCCCAGCTGCAGTTACAGAAGGTCTTTACAACCCTGTTGCTGAGCAGCTCCTGTCGTCATCTCCATGTTACATTTTAGACCGGGGCTGCAAAGGGCTAATGTCCAAGGACATGTTGAAGGCCAGAAACAGATCCATTATCTCTTCTTTTCCTACTGCTTTTTCTCTCAAAACTGAATGTGGAAGAAGGGACATGAAAAGAAACAGGCATCCTAGCCCAGCTGTTGTTGGAGAGGCAGCCCTGCAGCAGGAATGAACTCCTAAAGTGAAGAAAGCTGCCAAGCAAGGATCATGTAGCCAGTGGTCTGCCTGGACCTTTGATGGCAACAACCACAATTTTGAATTTAAAAGATGGAGGGAGAAGTCAGTGCCAGGAGAAACCCAATCAGCACAGAAAGTATGGCAAGAGAGGTGGCCTCTTCTCACAAAAGCCTTTTAACCCTGGAGATGGATACACCTACAGCAAAATGAGTTTATTTTCACTGGACCACTTCAACTCAGCAGCCTGATTCTATCTGGCAACCTGGTCCATTTCTGTTCCTGCAGTCCAGCATTTAACAGAAGTCACATCTGCAGGCTCATATGTCACCATAAATAGCACACAGGAACCCAGAGCACTAACAGCTGTGCCAGTCACTGGGTCCAAATGAACCACAGAAGGATAAATCACAAGGTGAAAGGACTCCAGTTGAGAGCCACTAGATTTCACAGTTCTGCTTCCCCTGTGGCTGCTCATGCACCCATGTAATAAGGGAGGTTGTAGTGTGGGCTGGGGTCACAAAGTTAGTGAAGAGGATCTACCTTTGCAGAGTGTGGAAGAGGAGACAGACACACAACTCCCTTGGGTATAAAGAACAAAGAACCGGATTTGGGGAGAAAACACCTGGAAAGAGTTTTCCTATGCCTTAAGTAGAAACAGAAATCATGACACTTCCAAAGGCCAGCAGCCTCCAGCAGATCCCTGATGTTCAAAGAGGGGAAGGCTCAAGGCAGCAGTTACCTGTAGCAGTTGTTATGGTATTTGTTATAGCTGCCCAGGGCTGTCAGGCATCCCAGACAAATTGCATACGAAAAGAAGATTTGAGTGCCTGCATCCATCCAGACCTGCAAGGGAGATCAAACATAGGTGAGAAGACAAGGCCACCACAGACACTGCAGATGGGAAGAGGAAGAGCCCAAAGGCTGCTCTAAGCACCAGAAAGGCCAGGGATCAGAAGGCCAGCAGGACTCTGCATTGAAGCTAGCCTTCTCTAGAGGCAGGTTGTAGAGTGCCAGGAGTTACAGTGCCCAGTGAGGCACCCAGGGAGGCTAGGAGTGCCAAAGGGAAGGGATACATCAGGGGCCTCATCTGCCCAAATCACATACAGCTCTTCATCACCACCTCTTTCTTTCTTTCTTTGACAAATCTGCAGCACCCTGTGACACTCAAGAGCCTTCCAGCAAGAGGAGACCAGAAGAACTCATTCCATGAGAGCTGAAGGAGCCCCCTGCCACCAGAGGAAGGAGACTTGATTTGGGCAAGCCAAAAACTGGCCAGTGCAGGTACACACAGCTTGTGGTGGTGGCCTTTCCCTCCAAGACCTAAAGTAAAGCCTCCAAAACTTCAAAGAAATTCAGCTGGGGAGGAATACTGGAAATAAACAGAGTTGATTGCAAAAGACAGCTCCTAAATGAACATACAAGAACACTGTTATTCCCATGAGGCCCTTTGCTCTCACTGTCAATAACACATCCCAGGGCTCTAAGGCTGACATTTGTCAATGCCAAATTTCGTCTGAAAGCCTAGCTGTGTGCAGTCACCAATTCAGCCACTGTCACTGCCTTCTGCAGACAACAGCAAAAGCAGGAACCAACGGTGAGGAATGAAGCAATGACAAAGATTATTAAATAAATCTCTCTTCTCTAAGATCTTTTTTCCTAGGGGTTTTATAAAATAGAGATAAGACAATCATTCAACCACTGCTGAAGGGTAGCCACATTGTCGAGACAAAAGCAGAAATAAAATATTGCTGGGACAACTTTATGAGAAAAGTCTCCATTTGACTACACTCTCCTCTCCCAGAGTGGCAGTGCCAGTAGGCCCTCAGACAAATGCCAGCCTTGCCCTAGAGCCCCTCTGAGAAGGACAGGAGCCAATGGAAAGCACCACAGTGCTTTCCACAGGTTTTGATGGCTCCAAATCACACCTGTATCTGTCAGCCAAGACCTCATGTCCTCAGGCAATGGTCAGCTGGGCAGCACCTGCCCAAGCACCCCTGTTGCTCAGGCCACCCTTACCTTACATGGTTCTGCCTTTCCTCTTTTGTACTGGCCAATCATGTGGTGAGACATTTTGTTTTATATTTACTTCTTCTTCTTCCTGGGCTGATGGGCCTTATGAAGGCATGTTACAATCTCATTAACAGCCATTTTCCCAGAAGAAATTCTGGATTCAGCTCAAGGTACAGATGCACAGAATAAATCCTCTCCCCGCCCACTGCTGCAAACCCCAGCAGGGAGAGAAGGCGAAGTGCTGCTAGAGCTAGGTTTGGTAAAACTGACTGTTCTACAAGCCACTTGTCTAACATTCAACTCCTCAACCTTCACTTCAGTCCATGGAAATCCTGGACTCTGGGTTTCAGATCAAACAGGGAGTGAGATCAAATCTCTGATTTGTAGAATGGGAAGGGACAGGTGATGAGATGGGACTGGAACAACTAATTTGAGGCACTGGGAAGTGAAAAAAGTAATTGACCTCAGTGTATTTTACTCTTTTTGGAGTAAGATGCATTTAGAGAGTAAGGTATTCATTTTTTCAGTTCAAAAATATTAGAAAAAGATCAAAGCACTTTTTAAAATTTATTCCTAAAGCATCAGTGTGCTAATGGGCAGTAAGGGCACAGCTTTCATTTTGCAGCTACATTTTAGTCACAGCAAGGCACTAAACTGAGGTGGATCAGCAGACACCTTTGCATCAATAATTTAAACACCTTTGCACAGACTGGGATCAAATGCTTTGTTAGGTCTGCTTTTTGTTTTGCTGTTCGTTGTTAGAACTTTTGTTTTCCATCACATCTGAGCTCGAAACACACCCTCTCATGGGGTTTGTAGCTCTTGTAGCTTAATTTGTCAAGATAACAAGACTTTTGCCATTTAACTGCCTACCCCATGCTTGTCATAACATCAGACTCAGCTGATGCTTTTCAACCAGATTTAACAGTTGTCAGAAACCTCAAGGATATCAACTACCTATGGATTGCACAACAGTTAGGGAATGGGAAAAGGACAGGAACTCAGGGTCCCCACTGAGCAGAAGGCTACAGGGAAGAAGAGTCAACCAGTGTCAAATATCACACAAATCACACAAGCACAGGAGAAATACCCCTCAGGCAGGAAAAGAACTGGTGCTTTACCAGCCATGGTGGAAGCCAAATACCAAGAGGCCAAGCTTCATTAGCTCTGTGGCTTATGACATGACTCATTTCTAAAATCCAGTGATAACCCTGACTGTGTAGCAGAGACCAGCATGGGGTCTGTGGGCTCCTCACTTCACTGCCTGCTCTTCCCAGTCTCACACCTGGAGGGTGCACACCTGGCTGTGGGTGTCCAGCCCCAAAGGGATATCTTTAGGGAATACAGGACCTGCCTTAGCATATGCTCCTGTCTGAAGCAAGGCAGTCTGTGGCTGAACCTGTAAATAAAGCTATGCTTGACTTGCAGAGCTTATGAGCCTACTTAGCATGACTGTGAGCACCAGCTCAGGCTGCCTGCACACTATTTCACGCATTACAAGGTTACTGCAGCTCGTGGGTCAAAGACAAAAGACATCTACAACCTTCCAGTTTCCTTGCAATTCCCAAATTGCTTGGGGGTCAAAGGACTGCCACAGGACTGATGCCATGTGTGCTCCTGACCCACTGGTGATGGGGTCAAACAGCAGCAGCAAGTCCCAGGACTGTGGGGTCACTGGGAGTGGAAGGGGTCCAGCCTCCTCCAGCCTCTCACCAGCAGCACCACAGGGCTCATGGGGCTACACAGACCACTCACAGCAAACAGCAACTCAAACCTTTCCTCCCCAGCCTGCTGCCTGTGCTCATTTCTCTCCCTGTAGTGACTCAGGGAAATGGTTTTTATCAGCTGTTCCCAGACCACTCTGACTGAAAGGCCTTGGAGGGTCAGGCAGGACTGGAGATGAAAGCAGTGGAAAGAGAGCATCCTGCTGTTCTCTGGCCACTGCTCCCAAAGAGACTGGTAAAGTTTATCCTGTTCAGATTTTGCTGGCATATTGGTGGCATGGGTATTTTGATATAATTATTGTCTGCATTTTTCTAAGCCATCCAGTTTATTTAATTCATAATTCAATTTCTTTGAACATGTTGTTTGCTCCAGTTTGCAATAGCCTCCTATTCTGTTTTTAGCCAAAACCTTTACACCTGAGCTGCAGTTATCCAAGATGCTTATGGCCATTCCTTCGTCCCTTAATTTTCTCAGCAATATTCACTTTATTACATGTACTGGAATTTAATAGCTCCCAGTACTGAAACAGATCCTTTCTTAGGAAGTTCTCAAAGCACTCACAAATAACAGAAAGGCCACTTTTGAGCAAAACATTATTGAACCCTGGTAGATGCCATACATCAAACACAGGTGGCATGCTGAGAAGCACTGAACTGTCCCCAACAGCAAGCAGAGATAGAACAGCATGGAGTGAGTACCTGCTGTGTGGAGAGTCATGCTTGGTGTAATGCATAGCAGAGAGCAAAAACCAGTCAAGTCTTGAGCTACAGTTCAAGCAGCATTTCTTTTGCTCATGACATCATGGCTCAGGAGTCAGCCTGTGGCACTGGCACTACACACCAGCCACCCACTGCACCACACAAACACATCCCTGACTTAGAAGGGGAGATGGTGACTCCTAAGGTTTTACTGCAAGACTCCCAGGGCACGATTTCCAGATGACTGATGTTCCCCTTCGCTCAGGACTGGCCAACACCCGGCCAAGCATCATGTTCCCAAACCTGAGCCCCATCTGTTTGGAAAATACTCCTCGGGAGTGAGCAACGGGGGCTTTGTTCCCCAATTCATCTCCCTGTGCCAGCACTCAAGGCCCCTGCAGTGCCCTGCCTGAGAACACTGACCTCATGTTATCCCCACACCTCAGGACACCTCGCGGGGGACCTGGAGGGACATTCTGCACCCAGGAGGGCCCTCCCACCGCCGGGGTTACTTTAAACACCACAGGAAAACAAACACATTTCTGGTTGGCCCCAAGGAACACAGCTGCCTGCCCCGGAGGTGCAAAGGGGCGAGCGGTGCTCCGAGGGTCGCTCCTTGCTGCCTGAGAAGCCGGGCTTTATGTCCTCCCGCCCTGCTGCTCGCAGGCACACACACACAGACAGACAGCTTCATTCCTTCCTGCTATGTCAGCGCTGAGCTCAGGCTCAGCGGGGCTGCACCCGTGGCAGCAGGGCTGCGAACAGGCACGGGACAGGGAGGCAAGGAAGCCGTCTAAGGTAAATACAGCTGTGCTTGGCCGCACGGGGATGTGCTGCTGCAGCAAGGCGGAGCAGGACTCCAGCTCTCAGCCCCTCTGGCTCGCTGTGGGAGCAGAGGAGCACGCTCTCCCTGCCCGCTGCCTGCCCTCTGTCCCCGCGGAGCGGGAGCAGTGCCTGCGCTCGCAGCCCGTCCCAGGCCTGGGGAGCGCGGTGAGGACACGGGACAACCACAGCACACGGGCACGGCCGGGGAGCCCACACGGGCACGGCCGGGGAGCCCACACGGGCACGGCCGGGGAGCCCACACGGGCACGGCCGGGGAGCCCACACGGGCACGGCCGGGGAGCCCACACGGGCACGGCCGGGGAGCCCACACGGGCACGGCCGGGGAGCCCACACGGGCACGGCCGGGGAGCCCACACGGGCACGGCCGGGGAGCCCACACGGGCACGGCCGGGGAGCCCACACGGGCACGGCCGGGGAGCCCACACGGGCACGGCCGGGGAGCCCACACGGGCACGGCCGGGGAGCCCACACGGGCACGGCCGGGGAGCCCACACGGGCACGGCCGGGGAGCCCACACGGGCACGGCCGGGGAGCCCACACGGGCACGGCCGGGGAGCCCACACGGGCACGGCCGGGGAGCCCACACGGGCACGGCCGGGGAGCCCACACGGGCACGGCCGGGGAGCCCACACGGGCACGGCCGGGGAGCCCACACGGGCACGGCCGGGGAGCCCACACGGGCACGGCCGGGGAGCCCACACGGGCACGGCCGGGGAGCCCACACGGGCACGGCCGGGGAGCCCACACGGGCACGGCCGGGGAGCCCACACGGGCACGGCCGGGGAGCCCACACGGGCACGGCCGGGGAGCCCACACGGGCACGGCCGGGGAGCCCACACGGGCACGGCCGGGGAGCCCACACGGGCACGGCCGGGGAGCCCACACGGGCACGGCCGGGGAGCCCACACGGGCACGGCCGGGGAGCCCACACGGGCACGGCCGGAGCTCCTCCGCACAGCACCGAAATAAACACCCGCCTGCAGCCGGGGAAAGCTCTGCAAAGCCAGCACGCTGCCTCAAGGCAAAGGCCTGCTGGGAAAACAATAAATACGGGGAACAAATAATATTTAGGCGGCCTGCGCTGGCCCTCCCCTCTCCCAGGGAAGCAGCAGCGTTTGCTGGCCATAGACCAGCAGGAAGGGCCTGAATTTGGGGCTCTGACCCCTTCCCAGTGTGGTACAGGGGCCCACGGCTAAACCAGCAGGTCGCAGCCCTGCAAGAGACACACATCTCTCACCCTCCCTGTGGTGGCTGGAGGGGCTCATCCTCTGCTCAGCACTGACTGTAAGAGCTGCCCTGGTCCAAACCATGACCTCAGCGTTCTCCCTCTGCAGCCACAGGCAGAGTGGACAGACCCCCCCAAAAAAACTGCGGGCATCTTCTCTTGCCTTCCCTTTCTGTCTTGTCTGTTGGGAAGCAAGAGCCACGAGGGGAATCTGCAGGGGCAAACACTCCAAAAACCAATTGTCAGGGAAATCGGTGAAAGAAAATGAGAGGGATGTAGGGAAGGATATTCAGAAAGAAATGCATAGCTCTGCTGACCATTGGAACTTCCAGTGCTTCCCTGCCCTAGCACTGGGATACAGCCCCCAAATTCAGGGGCCTTCAGCACATCTGGGATGGGTGGGAAGCAGCTTATCACAGAAGCATCTTTCTTTATATAAAGACTGATAAAGTATAAGCAAATACAGCATGGTGAGTGTTTTCTGGAAATTTCAAGAGGAAAAATAAGGGTGAGAGGCTTTCAGAAAAGTTTGCTGCTTTTCCATAGAGACAGAAACTCAGCAGCCTCTGAGCACAACTCCTTCTTCATTCTCACTATTAAACCTAAGGAAATTTAGCTGAGACTTGATACCAGAGTGAAAGGAGACTATTACATTTCTTCTCTTTAAAGCAAACCCAAACACACAAGACAGCCTTTTCTGCATCAAGCCCATCCATCCTCTCTCTATATCTGTCTATCTAAACAGTGACTGGCAGTGATATGAAAGCTTCCATCAACAGAAAGCCTGACAGCACCTGAAAAAAGTTCTTTTAATGACAAGTTTTACGCACTTAATCTTAGTTCTGCTCTGAATTCCTCTCCTTCCATCTTCTCACTGGTGGATCCCACTATGCATCCCTCTCCTTAATCACATTCATAAATTTCCAGAATTTCCTGCTGAATAAAACAGTTGATAAAACTGATAAATGCAAAGAAATAGAGGATGACCCCAAGACCCTCTGTTGGTCCACACTGTGAAATACACAGGATACATCTGGAGAACAGCAATGCAGTCAAGGAGTGGGAAAAGACTTCAGGCCTAGTTATGGCTGACATGCTAACATCATAATATTAAATCACCTACATATGAAAAAAAATGAGCTATGAGCTTGGTTTTTTTGATTTTTTTTTTTGTTTGTTTGGGGACATGCAGTTCAAAATAAATGATCTCTTTGGTGGTTTTGCTGTTATCTGCTCAAATATGAGCATAACTGGTCTTCATTATTCAACACCTTGATTTGGCAGTTCACTATATGGTCTGATCTACCTATCAAATGCAATTCATTTACCATTTTAATTACAGGCATTTCACAGATTGAGGAAATGAAGATGCAGGAAGATTTAGGGCACTGTAGACTTCACAGCCAGAAGAGGCCATCATCAATCAGCTTGACTGAGCTCTCATAGACAGGATTTCCCAGTTCTGTCCAAGGTCACTTGGCAGGTGAAAAGCAATGATTTCCACACACCAGCCTGATATTCTGACATTTAATCACATCTCAGCTGTTGCTGCTCCCCTGGTAGAATCTGATAAATAATTCATCCCCTCTTTTCACCTAGTTTTTCATATACTTTAGAAGAGCTCTGATTTTGTCCCCTTGCATATTGTTTGCCCTTTGTTTAAACCTCCCCTTGAGATGCTTTCTCATAAGGCTCAGAGTGGAGAGGTTATTTTTTTTAAATTTTTTTGTTAATTTCCAGAAACGCTTCGCAAGGACTAAAGAATCTTCCATTTTTCCAGGCAGTGCAGGATTGCTGGCAAACAATTACAGCTCACTGCCCTTTGAGCACAAATCAGTTATTATCACCTTGGTCCCCATGGGCTGGCAGAACTCTCACCACAGTCCCTGCACAGAGACAGGGGGCACAGCCACACGCATGTGGGCACTAACCCTTCCCTCTCTGATGGGAAGACACAAGACAAGACTCAAGCCCTGCTACACAGTTCAGTAGGATGGTTAAAACATGCTTGAGGAAGCCAGTCATTGCTGCCAAATCCTGCTTTTCTCCCTCAGAAGGGAAGCATTCATCGGGGAAAGTGGAGTGGGCAGGGAGAAGCACGTTTTCCCCCTTGGTTCAGTAGAGTTTCCTCCCCTGGTTCAGACCCATCCTCTTATCTGAAGGGTTACTCTGCCTTTCCACCAGCATTATCTAGGCTGGAAGGAAGCCCTGCTCCTAAAGCACGGGCTGCAACTGAAAAAGTTTGCTAGGACAGAACTAATGAGGACACAGCTAGAACCAACCATGCCACACCGGAGGTGGCTGAGTTCAGTCCCCTGGGCAACACAGCCACAGTAACAACAGGACTTTTCATGTGAGAAGGAGCACTGTTCAAAAATATTATTTCATTTCAGAAGTCTCTTGCACCTCATCAGTGCAAAGGGAGACACAATGACAGCAAACACAGACCTGTCCTCATGCCCTCCCTGCAGCTCCATGCCGAGGGAGCAGCTGTCCTACCCACCTCCTGCCATACAGCACCAGCACTTACCTTCCCATTCGCAGCATTAATAACCCAGGCAGCACTGGGGCCAGACCACAAGGAGTTAATGGGGTTACCAAGGGTTTTGCTGGCCTATTTTCCAGGCAGGCACCCTTTAATCTCCTTTGGAAACACCTTCACACAAAGGCTGGTACAGCAGCTCAGCTGGAGCCAGGATTTAACGTGGAAGAACTTGTCCCAAAGAGATTAAAAGCAGCAGTCGGGCACTGACCCTCCTGTCAAACAGGCAGGAATTTCTCACCAGGGATGGGAAGGAGAGGAAGGCAGCCAGGTCCCAGGGACTGCTGCTGCAGCATGCCATGGCTCCCAACATCCATGCACTGGGCATGCTTCCCAAGGAAGATGGAGCAAATATGCCAGGAGCAGGGCTCACCCCCACAAGCTGCTGGCACGGTGCAAAGTGGCACCCCAAGCACTGTCTGGTCACACAGCAGAGAAGCCTCCCCTGGAAACAGGAGGGATAGCTCGCACCACTCATGATAAAGGATTAAATCCCCACTGCCCATACCCCTGAGCAACTCAGACACGAAAATATGGCAACAGCAGTCGAGGGCAAGACAGCAGGGACTACCAGAAAACACACCAATATCACAGCTCTGCCTTATGGCCACAGAGGGGAAAAAGAGGGCTCAGAAAGTAGAAATTGGAAGAAAGAGAGTAGGAAAACAAAAAGGAGAGAGTGAGGGCTGACAGAGGAATCCATGCAAGCACAGCTTAGCCATTCATTCCCCCACCTCCACCTTACCTGAGGGTCCCCAAGGCGACTGATGTCTGGATAAAGGTAAAAGAGGATTCCCTGGGATGCCCCAGGCAAGGAGACTCCCCTGATCAGCAGCACAATCAGCATGACGTATGGGAACGTGGCAGTGAAATAAACCACCTGGGAGGAGCAGGGAAGGGACAAGTGTGAGAGAGCAGCATGGGCCAGAGCACACAGTGCCAGCCAGGAGCACAGCACTGACCCCCAGGCTGGGAGAGGTGGGCAGGGGACAGGTCAGGCTGCTGTGATGAGCACCTTGCTGTCTCCTGCAGCAGAAAGAATGGCGTTTTCAAATGCACTCAGGAAACTTTTGACATGCCATTGCATACCTGGAGCCAGAGGAAACCCTTCTAGTCCTAGGAGAGATCCAGACCCTGAGCCAGGCTGTCAGCAGGTGGGAGTCAGAGTGGGCCTACTGAAGCCAGTGGGGTAATATCTACATGCATCAGAGAAGGAGCTGGCCCCAGTACCCATCTTCACATCCCTACTCCAAACAGAGTCTGAGTGACATACAGACAGTCTCTTCTCCATGGCATTTAGTGGCAAGGGTGAAGGAGTGTGCAGGTAATGCCCTGGAACATGATTGCCACTGAAGAACCACCAGGGACAGTGCTGGGGGTCCCCAGCTCAGAGCTGTACCTGGCAAAGGGGTTGTGCCCAGCCCTTCTCACTGCAGTGACTCACAGCTGCTGCCTCTGAGTGACCCCAGTTCAATCACCCACCGTGGGCATTTCAGGCACAGCAGGGCTGCACACCTCGGAATCCAGACCCAAATTCCAGACCCAAACAGCACCTGGAACACATGTCCTCTTGCTTTTTCTGCCACTAGCCCCATGAGCATTGCAGACACACTCAGGGTTAAAATCCTTCTCCTCTAGCAAAGGAGCTACATCTCTTGGGGGAATGCTGGAAACCAGTATCAGCTAATCCTTTCAGGGACTTCATCTCTGGTAAATGTGATGCTCAGTCTGGGGACTACCAGGGTACTTTCAGGACTGTTCAGGCTAACTGCTGTAGCATGCCACAGTGACACAACACTGCAGTCTGTTTCCCACACAAACTGGTATCAAGAGCTCATGCAACCTCCTCAACAATTCAAGTAATGTGATTAATCCTTTTGCATTGCTTCCACACCTTAAAGAATTATTGACCACCTTGAGAAGAGGTTGTTCATTATCATGCTAGGCCAAAAAAAGAAATGTTGCTTCTTCAGGTTTTTCCTGTGTGGACGTGCTGAGTGAGGACTTGCATCAGCATGCTTCACCTGAACGCTACCCTACAGCTCTTTTCTCAGCTCTAGCAGTTGTGCTCTGGAGAGCTCATCTCTGAGGAAAGTGCAAAATGTAATGATGTGAAGTGACCCATTTCTCACACCTGCCCATCCATCCAGAATAAGTTGTTTAAAATCCACCTAAAGCCCACCACCTCTTAGTGGGAGTCACAGGCTGTGACTCGTCTTTGGCAGTTTCTGCATTAGGGGACATCCTACTGAGAACAAGCATCTGATTTCCCTGGACAGTGTGACCACTTCTGCTCTGCCCCTGGGTAATCATAATGATCTGAGTAGTGATTCAAAAAGAGATTTTGTTTTCTGGATCCACTCTGATTGACTCCCTCTGAATAAAGCAATGTCCAAAGCACCTGATTCTGCGAGTCCTCCCCAGGTCAGGACACACACTCGTCCTGTATTCAGTTTTGTATTGCAGGACAGGATTTGAAAGATATCCCATCCTTGAAAAAACCCAATACTAGACTATGATCTCTATCTGCAGCTCCAGGTCTTCTATGCATTTCATGTGCCCTTCTCTATGTATCTCAGCAGTCGTGGATAACACTGACACAGAGATCAGTGAAAAATACCTCCCTGCTGAGGCTCTGGATTGCCTGAGATGTCTGAAACAGGTTCATCCCTGTCCCTCTGAATCTGCATCCTGAACACTCTAGAAACCAAGGACAGGATCCTTCAGCACTTGTAAATGCCATCATTCCCCATAGTCTCAAATTTTCAAGGAGACTGATTTAGAGCTGTACAGAGACAGTAAATCAAATCTGCAGGTCCTGAAAGTTTAACCATCATCACTGTATTTACCACACAACCAAAGTCTTCCTTCAGGAAATAACAGGATGCAAGTCTAAGCTTTCTCAGCCCATGAAAGCAAGATTAAACACAAAGATCATAAAAACAACTCATTGTCTTTAGAACCTTAGTGCATGTTCTTCCAGGATGCCAGGTTGCACATTCCTGGCTTAATCTCTAAATAACATCAGTTTTAGGAGCTCAGGGTACAAACTGGTACTTGTCTGGCATATGATTTGGGTTCCCATTGTGGTAACATCCTATGTGCTTTCCAGCCTGTGTGAATTAGGGTGATAAGCTTTTCCCTCCACAGTCACTCACACCTCCACCAAGACCAGAGGCCTGAATCTGGAGAATGTTTTGCTGGATTGAGATTGCCAAGCTTCTATCTAACAACAGGAACATCTGGATCCAATGAGATATTACTCAGTGCTTGGCTCAGACCCAATCTTTTTTAATTTTTGGGCATTATTAGGACTAACTACATCACTAGGAACCTTGCTGGGATCAGTGTGATTGTTCTGTCACATGCTGGTCAACAACACCCAGGGTTTTATTTGAATCTGATCCACATGCCTCGGCAAAGTGGTTCCATCTGTGACAACCTCCTGCCTGAGGGAGCCCTCCTGGGATCAGGCAGTCCCTGTGCTGGAGGATGAGAACCCCTGCTGATCTGACTAGGGTGATTTCAGCTCAGGGTGTTTGACCCTCCACAGGCAAATCCTCAGAATTCAGGAATATTTCTTTCCCAGTGGGGTTATATTCCCACAGCCATCATTTTAGTCAGATCATGAAATACATGGAGAGTTGATAAACCTATGGACAGTGTTGCTTCACCGAAAGAAGGTTTCTGTTTTCAAGATCTCACCATCACTAGTACTTTTTGCTAAAAATCACTTGCATTTGACTGAGAAGTTGTATCTAAAATGGATGGAATTTGTTCTCAGGACTTCCCACACTATGTTTGCTGTATCTTAGTATATATTTGCTGTTATTAGACTGCCTCTGTTTTCTTGTACCAGGCCACCACAGCAAGCAGTTGCTCTTTTCTTCTAATTTTACTCCATGGAAACCAGAAAATAGCATCCCTGCAAGCTTCTTGATTTCCTTGTCACGTTTCATAATCCCAGAGCATTCTGGAAGCAAGAGAAACTGCTAACATCCATGCCATCAACTTGATGGAAACAGGTCCTGCTAAAATTTACACCCCATCACACACGATGGCTTGTTCAAGACATGCAAAGACACCATTTAGGAAACACACTAAACCTTTTCATTTCCATCTGTTCTTGCTGGCTCCAGACAAAGCTGGCTGGGAATGGGGTCAGGAGGCGGTAGCAGAAACTAAGTAATGGGGTCAGTGCAAATGAGAGTGGCACACTCTGTAACAGATAGCGTGGAATGGAGCTGGACAGCCACACCAGCTCTTCCCAAAAACATTCAAAGAAATAACTCTGTGGTGACGAGTCTGGGGAAAGAAAAAGGAGACCCTTATTGCTGGAGAACATGAGCTACTGTAGGAAGAGCTGGGAGAAACAAAAAGCATACAAAGACAACTCCTATGGTGCTGAGGCAGAGAGGGCTTTGTGGCCATCATGATTACCTTTGTTTATATCTAATGAATTTGAAGATTTTTCAGCTGCACTTGCCAGCAGAGGCAAAAACATGCTGCTTGCTCACGCTGTGCTGGGAAGGAAGGGAACATGCAATCACCCCACACAGAGGAAGACTGCAGGGTCTCCTGGGCCTGTGGATGGAGAGGGACTAGATGGGGATATACAGCTTGGAAGTTACTGCTCTGAGAGGCCTTAGTGCTCCCATCCTTTCCTGCCCAAAACCACAGAGCCTGGCTCTCACTCCTGCTGCACATCAAGCCCTACAGGCTCCCGCCAGCCTATGCAGACAGTGGCTCCCAGGGGCCCCCAAGGACCTCTCTGAGCCTGTAAAAGGTGAGCAGAACCAATGCTGGGACCAAGGGAAGAGGCTTGACCTGAACCAAAGACTCACCTTGCCCGTGGACTTGACCCCTTTCCAGATGCAGAAGTAGCAGATGATCCAGGCCAGCAGCAGACACAGAGCCAGCTCCCAGCGGAGACCCCCCAGGTGCTGGATGCCATCAGAGATCTTCAGCACTCGCCTCCTGCGTGGGGGGAAGCAAAGGAACATCACTGATGCTGGCCACCAATGTTCCCAACACCATGCTGGTTCTCTCCTCCTCAGTGCCTGATGGCTTCGGGGAGAAAAGCTGTCTAACTAACAAGGTTCAGGTCTGAGCTGAAAGCCTGGAGGAATTAAGCAGTGCTCTTCTCTGGAAAATACTGCCAGCCTGGCAGGTCACACATGGACACACAAAGTTCACCTGCACTTCAGACATGCTCCAATCCTCAAAGTGAGGGACACACTGCACTTACCATGCAGAACCCATCAGACCACCAAAGAAGCAATGCTGTCCAACCCCTTCTCCATAGCACACTTCTCTCTTTTGAGGCAGCCACATAAGTGACCTCAGGACATAAAGCAGCACAGCATCCCATTCTGTGACTAAGAGCCAACCAAGACCACCATAATCCCCACTGCACAGTCAGAAGAGGTACCACCTAGAGCATCCTCTTGCAGCCAGTGTGGAGATAAAACCCTGAGCTACGTGGTACAAATGAGGTCAGATAATAGCAACCATTCCATGTCATGTGTACGTCAAATCTTCCTCAACACTTACAAAAGTAAGGACTCATCCTCCTCCATCTCCTACACCACACAGCTGAACCCGAGTGTGAAATCCAAGCCTGAGACAGGCAGAGAGAGACCTGAACAACACTGGAGCCCAGCCCATTGCAAAAGACAGCAATTATCCCAAAGTAAAGGTGCTGCTGGAGAACCCCTGTCTAAGGCACACTGCTGCCCTCCTTGCCCCACAGCCTTGCAGGGACTGAGGGAGTGAGAGAAGGGTTGGAAAAATCACACTGCTCTCTCCAATACGCTTTGTCATGTTGCTCTTTGCCTGCTTCTAAGGATGTGGACTCTACCCAGTGCAAAGGGTGCCACTGGACTGGAACTAACTGGATGCACTGCGGCCAGAAGAGACCTGTGGAGTGTGCCATCAGCCCACTGGCAGGTCAGAGCTCCTCAAAGTAATGCTGCCCTCCTACCTCCCTGCCCAGGGAGGGCAGGAACAGATACTGCATCAGAAGCAATGGACAGTGGAAATTTCCAATCCCATGCTGCTTATTCCCCAGTAACACAGGGGTGGTCACAGCAGTGATAGAAACAACAACTTTTCCAGCATTCAGCCACAGGAAAAGCAGTCTAAGGCCACCATCTAATCACTTGTGAGCAACAGGCAGAGGGAGAGCACAGGCTCAGGGAGAGCATAGGAGACAAAGAAAATTTTAAAACTTTGAAGTTTAAAAGCAGTGTCCCTGTGCTGAGCTGAGGAAGTCCTGGGGGTGCTGTGTGTATGTTCCATCCACCCCCAAGGGTAGGTGAGGACAGAGCCCTCCCTCCATCCAAACACACAAGGGAAATGCACGTGGCAGCAGAGGAGTTCCCTGCAGGCATTCAGCCAGGGCTCAGTGCTTAACTCGGCCTGCTGAGGATCGTCAGAGATCCTGAGCCAACAGACTTATCCCTTTGTGACAGATATAAAGCTACTCTGTACCTCAGGGTAACTAACACAAGGGGAGAGAACAATGAGCATGAGGGAAGGAATTTCAGTGTGAAGTTATCTGACCCTAGCACTTCCTTTCAATTTTGGTGAGTTTCTCTCCTCAGCATAACTTGAATATTATCTCCCCTATAGTGAAAACAGCACTTTTTCTATTTTTGAAATAAGACCAGTGCACATACAAAAGTCACCACCCACCATGCCAGAGCCTCCTGGGAACATGCTGGTATCACACAGTAGCATGGATCCAAAGGAAAGAGGTCAGTGAGACCAAAAAGGCCAAAAGGTCCAGAGGGACAGGGACAAATCATCATAGAAGGACAAAATCAGGTGGCTCTGAGGCATGCCAGCACAGCCCAAGAGCAACACCACGGGCGCAGTGAAGTCAGCTTTGACTGACAGGGCTGCCCCTGAGAGCCTTCACTCTGACCTGCCCAACTTCCCCCCTTGTGTCCTCTTCTGGCACGGGTGGGTTAATAGCATGTGCTACTGCAGTTCATCCCCTGCCCAGGGAAATTCTGTCTGAGAGGGAAGGGGTGTCCAGGCCTTCCTTCACTTACTCCCAGAACTCGATGACCGGGGACGTGGCGTTTTCGCTGGTCACGTTGAGCGTGGAGTTCGCCTTCTGGAGCTCCAGGCAGTTCCCTGTGGGAAGGGCCCAGGGACAGGAGAACTGTAAGCAGCAGTGCTCAGAGTACCAGAGGATCTGAAAAATCCCTCCCTGCCCATCCAGTGTTGTGACTCACTGACATTGACTCTGGGACAAGTTTTGTATAGTCCCAAGGATGCACAAAAAAAAAAAAAAATCCCTTCTATGAAAGGGCTTGCAAGAAATCTAGGACACTTAAGACAATACCATTTAATTTCTCCTTCCAGTGGGTACGGTCCTGATCAGCACTGGGGCTGTGGCTAACACACAAAACTGGACTGAAAGATGCCATGAAGGAGGGCACCCATGTTAGCTGGAGCCCAGAGCAGGAGTCACCAGAGAGGTCACCACTGCACAGCACTGGTGCTCTCTAGCAAAGACCCAGATCAACCAAGCCTCTCTCACAAAAGTGCCAACAGCACTGCAGTGACCCAGCACCCCAAACCCTATGTCCCACCCACACAGGAGCAAGATACTCTCCTGGGGCTTGGCCCTGGGCAGCAGCAGGTTTCCCACAGCTGGGATCTGCTGGAGGACAGGGAGAGGGCTCCACACCCACCTGTGTTCCACTCGTGGTCACAGCTGCCCCAAGGGAGGTCAATGGTGAAGGAACTGAAGAGATAAAACAAGGCCC
Organism: Illadopsis cleaveri; assembly: GCA_013399915.1. NCBI lineage: Eukaryota > Metazoa > Chordata > Aves > Passeriformes > Timaliidae > Illadopsis > Illadopsis cleaveri. Next base: position 293,587 of record VXBB01022858.1, read on the forward strand.
AGGCCAGGACAATGATGTAGTAGAAGTTGAGCAGTATGACGATGACCTGGGAGGCGTAGCCAATTCCTGCAGAAAGCGAGCCCCGAAGGCAGGTGACCCTCAGGCCAGGGACAGGAACAGGATTCCCTCTGGGAGCTGCTCACCCAGTGTCTGTGCCTGCTGCTCTGCGTTTTGAGTGCACTGCTGCCAGATCAATGTCAGTGGGGTGGCACCAGGGCCACTGTCCCCTCCCCAAAGGCCACCGTGCCACATTAGTGGCATCCAGTCAGGGGCCCCAGGCCCCTCGTCCTGCCCCCTGCCACAGCCCTCCCCAGGGAAAGGGTGACAATGGGAGGGACGCTGGGCAGGGCCTGGGCAGGTTATGGTTGGAACATCACCCAAAGGGGCAGAAACATACGATGGTGTGGCACCTGCTGAGTCACATCTCCTCTAACAAAATGAATTTTTAAATATTTTTCACTTTCCCTTTTCCCTTTTATTTGGGAAGCTCTTTTATTAACACTGCACACCTTCTCTGGGAGGCGTTGGAGAAGCATGTAAAGGTTTTTGCACGTGAGGAGGAGGCAACTGTGACTTTCAGAGAAATCAGGGAAATTGGATTGGGGCTGGATAACTGTCATGAGACAGTGCTAGAAACAGACGATCTGACTACTAACAATTCATTAAGAGAACTGACACCTTCACCAGTAAAGTTTTACCCAACCTGCAAACTCACAGAGATGACAGAGCATCAACTTCAAAAAAACCAACAGCATGCTTTAGGTTCCTCATAACCACCAGCAGTATTTTCCCCATTTACCTCTTAGAGAACAACCTTGGTTGGGCACAAAGCTCCTGGTCAAAGCTGTGGCCATGAAGAAGGAAACTGGGATGCAATGTAACAGTGAGAACTGTTTGGTGAAGAAGGTGATCCTTTTTTCCAGCAGGATTTTGGAAAGGGGACAGCCAGTGGCCCTCTCAGGCAGGTGAGCAGGGGATGTGTGGAGGTGCATTATGATCCAGGCTGTGGGGAGATACCTCTCTGCTCATCCCCTGGGGTGCCAGGGTCTCCCCACCTGACCAGGCCCTCCCAGCTCCTTCCACTCACCTTCAAAGAGGGGACAGATCTTCCTCCAGGCCGTCACCCCTCCCTGGCTCGTGTACTGCCCCAGTGCTGTCTCCAGGAAGAACACTGGGATCCCACAGGTGAAGAGGAAGATGAGGTAGGGGATGAAGAAGGCACCTGGCAGATTCAAGTGGGAGACAGAAAAATAAGCCCCATGAGGAGACTGAGGTCAGGCTGTCTCCAGCCAGTCACCAGGCAGGTTCCTCCTGAGTGGGACAGCCTTGGAGGGATGGCAGCTGGGGAGATGGGAAGATCACAGACAGGATGCCAGGAAAAAAAGTTTTCCTTACATTTCATCTTCTGGAGTGATGTGATTACATGAATAATTCAATATGTACAAAGAATAGAGAAGAAAGTTGTGAATAGCTGTATGGAAATACAGAAGAACACTCTGCTGTAAAGACATTACAACTTCTAATCAGGTTGGTGGCTCCTTTCACATTGATTATTGTGGCTGAATAACCTGACAAACCCATGGATGCCAAAACCAAGGCTCTAAGGAGCAGATAGAGACTGATGTTTTTGCCCAGTTTGGGTTGCTCAATCATTTGCTTGGCAAAAAGCAGCAAACATGCAAAGGAAGAGCAAGGAGTGCAGGAAAGTGCACTTCAGAGCAGCAGCCAGGGCTGCCCTCCTGCTCCAGCCCTGTCATGAAACAGGCAGGGAGAGATTAAATACTTCAGGCTTTTGATTACCCCAGGCTAATGTTAATTGCAGTAATGCCCTTTACCCCTCAGAGCACAGGAGACAGCCCTACAAGATGGTCCATGCACATCATGTGCCACTCACACGTCATGTGCCACTGGAGCTGCTCAAGCCCTGCTGAAAGGCAGGACACAGGTCAGGAAAGAGGCAGACTCAAGCAGAGAGCAGCATCTTGGCTGTGGTGGGCTCAGAGGGCAGGCAGGGGCAGAGGTGGCAACCCAGGCAGGCACTAACTGTAGTTCCCCTGCACAGGCCTTTTCCTGCCTGTGTGATGCTAACTGGCTTTGGGCTCAGCTCGCTGGGGATGTATGGGAAATAATAATTCTGGTGCACCAGAGAACTCAAAACCCAGGAGATTTCATTAAGAAGCTTAGCTAGCATGCAGGGGCTGCTAAAGGGAAGGGGCACTTTGGGGACTGGCTGGGATTCCCACCCTGTGCTCATCTCAGCTGGGTACAGAACCACAGCCCCCACTTCTGGCTAAAAAAACAAAAAGCATGAGCAAAACAGACAGGGAAGACAGCTTGGCAGCTCCCTGTGGACAAACAGGAGCTGAAAGGGGTGCTGGCTTAATGGTTTGACTCAATGATGTTAGAGGCCTTTTCTAATCTCAGTGACTCTGTGATACCTGGCAGGCCTGTGGGAACAATGCACAGCTGCCCACATGCTGTCCCTCTACCAGTAAACAAAAATTGGTGAAGGCAAATGGATGTCCCAACACCTTCCCCTCAACTTCCCACTTGCACAAAATCATATCACCATGAAAGTCAAGCCTGTTTCCAGGAAAGATTGTTGTCATATAAAAGTTTGTATTTAACTAAACTCCAGGAGAGGTCTCTGAGGCAGCAAGTCAAGTTTTCCAGCCCAGTTTTCCCCTATTTTCAGCCTGCAGTGTGGCCTGTCCCCAAACCTCTGGTTATCTTGAGTTTCAGGAAGGTTTCGGAGGGTCCTGACATGTAGACTGTGAAATAGCACAGAATTATGGTGGAGAGAAGGAAAAAATTGCAGAGACATGTTTCTGCAGTCTGCCCTAATCCCCTCACATCCCAGGTGGGGGGACTGGTGTGCCGAGGCCTGAGCAATAGGGCTCAGGCAGAGTTGACTTAGAGGATGAGTCCTGGGCCCTGTGTGATTAAGATCCATCAGTATTATTTAGCTAAAATAGATGACAAAGACACTTATGCTAGCTGTGTATAACCTTGTGTAGTTATCTGCAAGAAATATATCATTTTAAGAAACTTTTCCCAACTGCTTGTTTGTAGGGTATTTTAAGGGAAAACCCTCCCAGCTGAGGCCTGGGCTCTGGCCAAGGCCTGGCCCTGGCTGGTCGAGCCATGTGCCATCAGATCCAGGGGTTTCTGTGCTAAAAGTATCATCAAATCACTTTGACTTGCTAATTTGGGCCTATAAAAGCTGGACCCACTTTGGGGGCAAGTTTGGAGACCTCAGCTATGGGTGGGATGCACAGTGTGGGATTTCCCCAGTCAGCAAGAAGGGGAAGTTCTCCAGGTCCTGGCTGTGGAACAGGGCTCCCCAGCCACTGCAGGCTCTGGCTGATGGTGGGGCATTCAGGCAACTGGTGATGGATCTTCCTCAATCCCTATCCTTTCTCTCATCCAGCAATGATTAGGTGCATTACCTTGCTTCCTTTTGCTTGTTGCTAAAGGCAAGCATGTAGTTTTATTGAATGTATTATTTTGTTTTTGTGTTCATAGTAAAAGAAGACCATTCTTTCCATCGGTGTCTGTGTTCTTTAAAAGGCCCCTGTCAACTGGCAGAACAGAGGACACATGGAGAAATGACTCCCTAAGCAGCCCCAGTGCCCTCCCCATCTCATTTTCAGCAGAGGGGCCTCGGGACTGGCAGGTGTGGGGAGCTGGGGAGGGGGTGCAGTGCTGGCAGCCACACCACCAGACAGGCTTCCCTGGTATTTCCCAATCAGTGGGGCCACCCTGCCCAGGGAGGGCCTGACCCTGCCACTGCAGGGGAAAGCAAGAGCAAACAAGAGCAAAAAGAACAATTTTTTTTTGCTTTTCTTTGTTGTTTTTTACTACTATGTAGGGCTTTGGTATCATGCACTGAGCATTAAACGTGTAAGGGACGACTCTTCCTTTGTTATGTGAAAATATCCCTAAAGAAAGGAAGAGTGACTGGCTCTTTGTATAACTCAGATTTTGCAGATACCATTTTCTTGAGGAGGCTCATATTTAGGCAAGCAAAGCAAGAGCTGAGGGCAGTTATCACCACTGCCTGCACACAGTTCAGAAGGGAGAGAGAGAGTTATCCAGCAGGGCAGAACTACCTCAGACTGATGGCAGTGCTGGCACAAGAGTTAACGGTTGTAGGCTGGCTATGATTGACCTGGGGCTGGAAATTAAATAAAGGCCCTGCACCTTTATAGAAGAATGGGAGAAGCAAGTGCCTGGACCAGCACTCCTAAAGGAGTATAAGGCAAAACCTCTGGCAACTTTTAAAATTCAACTTGAGGCACTCCAAGGGTTTTGATATAGTTCTGTCTGCAGTGGGCTGGCTCCCATGGGAGCTTTGTGTCCTGCACCACCTCATCACACTGCTCTGCCCCAGGAAAAATCCTACAGATCTCGTGCTCCATCCTTGCTCTAACCTTATGGAAAGGGGGCAGGAGATGAAAAATCTGCCTGGGACTTCAAATTCCTTACAGCCTCTACTGGTTCACAGGACTTTGCCTCATGCCCATTTCTCCAGGGAAAAAAGGCTGAGAAATCCCTTTGTGTCTTGCCTCTGCTGCTCATGCAGCAGCTCCCCTCTCCCCAGAGCACTCCCTGAGCTCTCCCCTGGCACCCAGGGCAAGGGGTTCCTGGAGAGGATTCCAGGTCCTGCTCCCATCGATGGAATAGTACCCAAGGAAAGTTGCAGCAGTGGGACCAGACACAGCTCAACAAGCAGCCAAAAAGCATTTCCCACAGAAAAAGAACATGTGGAAAATTTCTCCTTTTTCAACAGGGAAAGAGACTGCCTGACCACCTGGCGAAAAGAAACAAGCACTGAACAAAGCACGGCGTGAAAGTAGCTAAACAGTGTTTAATCCTCTTTTATGCCACTGGGATGAAAGCAGTTTAGTGAGGCCCATGAGACTACCCCAGGCTCAAGGCAGGGGATTTCAGCCCCGGGTCCTCAGTGCTCACTCCCTGCCAGCTCCCAGCCAAGGGCTGCTTCCCCTCTCCCCTGCCTTTCTGGGGGGCCCAGTTAGCAGCCAATCACCAGACAGGGAGAGCAGCTCCCTCTCTCTACATATCTCTGAGCCAAAGTTGAGAAAAACTTTGTGTCTTCATTTTTGAAAGTTTTGTCATTTAAAAGGCAGCCACAAACAGTGGAAGCCCCCAGCAGGCCTCCACCTGCACAGCAAGCCCAGGTCTGCTGCCAAGGCACAGTACAGCCTGGCCTCAGGGGCATGGCTGAGCACAGCCTGAGCAGCTCTGGAGTGCAGGAACACCCTGCTTCCCTGGCTCTGCATCAGCCACATCCACAGCCCTGCTGTGGGGATCAGAGGCAGGGGTCCCCTCTCCCCCACCTTACAGCTCCAGTAGATGCCAAGGGAGTACCATGTGGGGCAGGAGTGGTGGTGTACTTCTACCCGAGGCAGGAGAAACCCTTCACTCTGCCCTCCAGGGCACAGCGCTCCATGGGCACACACAGGAGCACGACCTGTGCTCAAGAACTCCTGGGAGTTCCCCTGGAACCTTCCTACTCACAGAGCCTCCAGAGACACTGGGGCCTTGTGGCCTCTCACAGCACTCCCTGCTCTCCCACCAGGACCTACCATCCGATTTGCACAGGATGCCTGAAGTGAGACACAGCTCAGAAAGCTGAGTTGTCTTCCTGCTCTTCCAGCCTTCCCTCTGCATATAACCACCCACTTCACCAGCAGGAGCAGAGCTCCATTCATCTCAAGGAAACACAGCTACAGCAATCAGAAACCCTGGGATATTGTCATCTATGTCCCATTTGGTTCAAAACAAGGCCCTGGTTGGGGCCCAGCTGGCAGTACCATTTCAGCAGGCTGGCATCTTCTCTTTGGCCTGATGATTTGGGCACAGCTGAGGAGCTGGCAGGGATGGAGGGGTGGTCTGTGACCAGGTGGCCCTGGCTGCACTTACCTCCACCGTTCTTGTAGCAGAGGTAGGGGAAGCGCCAGACATTTCCCAGGCCAATGATTTCCCCAGCCACAGACAGGACATACTCCAGCTTGTTGTTCCACTGACCACGCTCCAGGGTCTGGTCCTCCTCCTCTTCTTCCTCCTTCTCCTTTTCCATGCCAGGGTGTGTGGGGACCATTTCACCATTGCTGACAGCACCGGGGACTCTGTAATCCATCCCACCTTCAAAAAGAGTTTCCTTCATTACAGTCTGCACAAGCCATGCAAAGAGGCAGAAATTTGGACCATGGGAGGCAAGAGAGAGGCAAGAACATGCACACACACACCTCAATATGTTCTTCTCTTTCTCCCCATGCCTGCTGGTTCTCAGAGTACACATGCCTTTTCACTACTGAGTCCAAAACCAGTCCTTAAAAGCCACTATTACTTTCATTATTTTAAATTACCTCATCTCAAAACACTCCTGTCTCTGGAAGCCCATCCTCTAAGCCCAGTGTTACACAGAAGACCCAGCAGTTCAGGCTGGAGCTCCCACTGTGTCAGGTGTGGGGAACAGACTTAGGGCTGGAGGGGGATGACAGCAGGATCAAATACTTGCCAAGGTATTTTATAAGGGTTTCTCTTCTCTTCTGTTGCTGCCTACCAAGGCCTGGTTTTACAGACCATGCAAGGGGTGCACAAAGCACACAAAAGTCCTAGACACAGGAAGAGAACAAACTGAAACAATAGGAAAACAAGTTTATCCTTTCAATGACAGCAACTGTTGCTGACAATCTTCAAGGCTGCATGAAAAGGTGATTTTCAGAATGGTGCTATCCTTCTAACAGCAGGGAAAAGTGTGCAGAAGTCATTGGCATCTGGGATCTTGCCTTTCTCAAGGTCTGCCCATTTCCTGCAAAGCTCCCCACAGTACTGCTCTCAGATCCTATGGCACCATCTCTAAATACATCTGTGCTAAGGGAAGATCAGCAGAGAGCAGGTGGGCACCACTCCACTACTGTCCCACCTTCCCCCAAGTACCTCCAAGAGGTGGTGGACACCATCTGGAAGGATCAGGGAGGGTTGAGCCTGTTCCTTCCAGGCAGGAATCCCCGCTGGCTGCAAAGTTCCACAGCAAAAAGGGCGAGAATTGTGGTTCTCACCAATTCCCTGTGTCACAGCTGGGATTGCTGACCCCTCGTGTGAGGGAGGGCAGCTTCCCCCGCACAGTGCCAGCCCTCAAGCCCGCTCCATGCCCTGCACAGTGCGCTCCCCCAGCCCCAGCCTTGCACTGACATTCATCCCTGCCCGCAACTTCCTCGCCAGGGGAGCAGGAAAAGGCACTGGCAGCAAATGACACTCTCCTCTGTCCGGGGAGAACTAAAAAAGGGCAAATCAGCACTTTCAACCTCTCCCCTCCTCCTACATAGTCCCCCCATAAAACACTTGGAGTAAGAAACACTGGCAAGCGTTTGACAGCGGCCGAAAGGAAGGGCTGGGAGGACCCCTCCACGCTAGAAAATTATTAAACAGGCAGAAAATGCTCCGTGACCTCTCCCCCACGGCAGCCCCGGCAGGGTGAGGGGCACGGCGGGAGCAGGGCAGAGGCGAACGCGGGCAGAGGTGTTACCTTGCGGACGGCGCTGTCGGGGCGCGGGCGACGGGAGAGGCGAAGGCAGGACCGAAAGGTGCTGTCTATTTAAAGTGTGGAAAGAAAAAATTCAGCGGTGGTGTAATCCTAGACTTCGCCCAACCCACATTCCTTCCCCCACCCCCCAGGGCTGGACAAAAACCTACACATGACTGATTTCATGGCCAGTGCAAAGGGGCTCGTTCCCCACGCCTGGGAGAAGGGCTCTGTCCCGGCCGGCACCGCTTGGCTCCCGCTCTCCATCGCCTCCCCGCCCGGCTCTGTCCCTGGAGAAAGGGGACACCACCGCTCACAGGTGCCTCCGCAGCGCTGCCTGAGGGAGCTGAAGCCCCGAGACCTGCTGGGAAGAGGTAAGAGACAAAAGATGAATTTCCAGTGAATTCTGTCCCATGGCTGCTCCTTAGCAGGGAGGTCACGGGCACAGGGCAAGGTCCCACATCGCAGCCTGACCCGCGGTTTCCAGGACTGTGATGTGGCCAGGAGCAGTGGCAGGCAGCAAAGCTGGAAATCGGCTCAGCTAAGCGCTCTGCTGCTTCTTACTAAGGGCCCAAAACAGCCCCATTCAGAAATTTGGCAGGTTGCAAACTCTCTTCCCTCACACACAGGGAACATTGCCACTGGTCTTTCCCAGAAGCAGCACTGTCCCATCCCAGGACAGCACTTGGGAAGCTGCAACGGGAACAGATAACCAGGCAGTAGATGAAGAGTTTTATAGCAAGGACACAAGCAGCCCCAGTTATGCACAGCCAGCACTGGGCTGCAGAATGAGCTGTTCTTGCTCCAGAAGGAGGTCTTGGGATTACAGCAGGTGATGATGACATTAGGTCCGTGCTTAGAGGCCATAAAAGAGGCAAACAGAACAGGGTATTATTCATGGTGGATATGCTACAGCTGTGATGGTCCAAGGATATACATGAGACAAGGTTTTAAAATATTTTCATTACATCTGTTGATAAATATCTGAGGCAAGAGAGAACAGGGGAAAAAATAACACTTTTGGGGTCAGTGTCCTTGTATGAGGTGTGTAAAGTGGCTGCAAAACGCGTACAGGCAGTGTGAGAAGGTAGAAGGAGAACAACAGGAAAGAACCAGCAAACACTGTGGTGTCACCACATGAATCTGTGGTAAATCCACACAGCACCAGACTTCCCACAGGAGAAACAGGGAAATGGAAGAGAGGCAGGCAGAGGTAAGGAATTACTTCAGCCAAGGAGTGATCAAACATGCAACAACTCCTCATTTCAGGAACAGATGCTTTGTTGAAAAGAGGTTGACAGCAAAGGTCCAGGAAAAAGGAAGACAAAGATGAATATGTTATTCATGTCTCATAGTGTAGCAACTAACGTCATTTGATGAAAAAATCAGATTTAAAATAAATTTAAATACTTTTTCCTCCCATTGTGCATAATTAATTAAACATGGTACCTGTGGCCATTACCACAGAATATCATTTGGAAAGGAACCAGGCAAATCCATACAGAGATGCTCCTCTTCCACAGCAATTAAACAGGGTGGTCCAAATCAGTGATTCTTGAAAACCAGGGAAGATAGTTTTTCCATAATTCCTCTTCCAGAGGAGAAATCATGCAATATGGAGAGAAACAGAAAACATCCCGTTTTGTGCAGAAACCATCTCACAGTGAATAGTGCAGCTGTTAAATAGGGTAAGAATGCAGGGATTAAAAACAACAGTAAAGACAAATATCTTGCCTTGTGCAACAGATTGCTGTAAGGACAGAGGAGATTGATTAAGGAAATATTTCTATAGATTGTCAAACTATTGCATTCATCAGCCCCACTGCCTGAATATCCCTGGGTAAGCACAATTTACTGCAGTGTACAGATAGCAGTAATCTTATCAACAAGACACAAGCTAATTGGCAGGAACTAATAGTCTATGATAGGAAAATGTGCAGTCAATTACAGACTATTTGACTTCCACCCAGTGAGATAAGGACTGCGCTGAACACAACAATAACCCGAAAATGAAAACAAATGTTCAGTGTAAACATAAGCAGCGAGGGGAAATATTAAATCTGCAAGTGCAAAAGCATGCTGGAAAATCCTGAGTAAAGCATATTTAAAGTAAAACACCACTTTACACATATTCTGGAGTGAACTAAGAAAAAGTCCATATGGTTCTGGGAGATATTACTTGAAAGACTGATTTTTTTTTTTTAATCTTTCTACAGAAAATAGAAAGAGGAAAGAACCAACAACACCACAAAGGACCAGTTAAGACTACAGAAAATAACATATACTTTTAATAGATATTTTTGAAATGGTAGAAGAAAAAGAAATTGAGTGGGATTTTAATCGACCCATTAGAAGCAATGAAAAATCTGAAGGGAAAAATGCAAAGGATGAAATCTCAATGTCTAAGATTTTGAGTGTAACTGTATCTAAGGCAAGGGGAAGAACAGGGACAGTCAGAAACAAAGCTTTACCAAACAGGTTTACAAGAAACAAATAAGAGAAATGGAAAAATGTGAATCTTTAAAAAAAAAATTAAAAAGGAACAAACCTAGGTAATATACATGTTATGGTAATAGGAAAACAACTTCATCCAGAGATGCACCAAAATAGCAGCATTTAAAAGTATCTGGACAGATACACACACATATATTTCTATGGCTAAGGAGAATACCAGGGAAGGGCTTTTGTAGCAGTGTGTGCCACCTGGACTCGTGCAAGCTGAACCCCCCAGCAGCTGCAGGGCACCTTCCAGTGCCACAAGTGCAGCACTGTGCAAGTGGCAGCACTGACACTGGCACCTTCCCACGAGCATTTCTCTCATGCCAACCCCCACCATGGCCCAAGGGGGTTCCTGTGTGGGTGGCCTCCCTGAAGAGGGTGTGAAATGAGAAGCTGCCTACTCAGTAACCTCCTCCCAGCACAGGGCTGATGATGGCACCAGCCAGAGCAGCCACTCCTCCAGCCCCATGCCAGGCTGCCTGGCTGTCACCCACCCTCTCCTGGGACAGCCCAGGCTGCAGCAAGGCTCCAGAGCAGGTCCTGCAGATCCAGGCAAGCTGCCAAGCACTGAGCAGCTGTACCAGCTGTGCAGTTGGGCCACAGCTGGCTTAGACACTTCTCCCCAACACCCATTCTGGAGAGGAGCAAGAGTTCTGGACCAGGGGGGCCACTGTCAGAGTGCCTCATGCCTCAGCCAGGAAAAGAGCTGGAAAATCCTAAAAGATATTGATTCATGTTGCATTTTGCACCTATCTTTCTCTTTACCTTAGAACATTTGCCAAGATTTCTGCCTTCAGCTTGATCCCAGTCCTCCCCAGCAGCTGTGGCTGTGCTACCAGGGAAGTGCTTACAGCCCAAAGAAAGCAAATGTGGAACAAAAGCTTCTGGAGATAATATGGTCCTTCGACTTTGTCTGGGACAGATGTGCATAAGAACTGGCCCCAGCCCACCCCAGGAGTGCTGATGTTTCATGCTCTGGGAGGAACCACAGAACCTACCCCCAGGTCTGGTCTTGCTTCACATTTATGTCTAGCTGAGCAGGGAACAAGTGTTGGACTTCTCTCCTCCAAAGCACCAAGCCACCTCCAGCCACCTGGAGAGATAGTTCAAACCTAAAAAGAGGAGGGTTTCAAAAGGCACCTCCAAAGAGGAATGAGGAGGGGAAAAGAGGAGAGGGAAATGTTTATGGGGAGACAAACACAACCTCTCACTGCTGTGCAAGTAGCATTTACTTTAAAATGAATTATGCCCCAAACCACCAAAGTCTTTTCAGGAGAATGGCCTGGGCACACCTGCTGCTGCTTAGCATTCCCAACAGGAAAAGCCATCAGCCATATCTGGCCTTTGCTGAGCACTGAGAGCAACTGTGCCCCCCATTGCCAGCTCCCCTTCTGCTCCTCTGTCACTCAGGACAAACTGGCTCCACGTGTGTTGAGGCAATGCAATCTTGTGAGCCACCTCCCAGGAACACCATTTGCTGTTACATTATCTGGGAACCAAAGGCCAGAGAAAATATGATGCATTTCCTCCATCTGATAACCACCCTGCTACTGGCCTGATCAGCTTAAAGCAACCATGGCTGTAGTGAGCAAAATTGTCACAAATATGCACAGGAAGGGGATAAATAGAGCCTGACACATTACAGGACCTGGAGACTGCTCAGCAGAGAAAGAAGCCAAAGTAAGCCCAAAGGATTGACTCCTGCTTGAGCCACTAAGCTCTGTCCTAGAAAGACACATACATTTTGAAACTACAGTAGCAGAAGCACAAAACTAGGGCCTGCTGCAGCCTTTCAAACAACCTCATTCAGAGACAGCCTCCCTAGTGAAGAACTGCTTCCAAGTAATGGCTTGAAGAGGCAGAATCCTGAGGCTGGAAGAACCCTGTCCTTGCTGGATGCCTGCAGAGCAGCAGAGGCCTCACTTCCTTGCCTGGGTTTGTGTGCAACATACTCTGTGTGGACACTGTGCTCTGCACACTGGAGACAAACAGGTGACATTTCTGCATGAGCCAGAGCTCAGGGCCAGCTTAGAGTGTGGGCTGGCACGCTCAGAGTGCTGGAAAACCTGCTCCTGAGGATGTCACTGCTGTTCCCCCCCTCCTCTGCAGGCAGGAGCCACAGGCAGTGCTTACACAGTGCTCGGCGTGTAGGTGACAGTGTGCTTGCTGGTTTGTCCCTCTCCACCACCATGGCAGAGCACAGGAGGAGATCAGCTGACACCAAAAGAACAGTGCCTCTAGAGCTGCTTTGGTTACAACAGGAACTCCCAGCAGCAGCAGAGCTACAGATTCCTGTCACCACTCCCTGGGCTATGCCCAGTGCCAGCAGTTTCCCCCAGACCAGGAGAAAAGCAGCAGGTGCTCCTGGGGTGTGCACTGGCCTGTCGGGAGCACCAAAACCAAGACCAAAGCAGGAACATGCAGCATTGCATGCACAATCACAGGTGCAGCAGGAGTGCAGGAGGCAGATCTGCACCTTACCTCTGCTTTGACTTCTCCTTAGTACCCTGCCCCATTAAACACTGGCCCTTTGCACATATGAGCAAGGAAAAGGGGCTTTTCAGCTCAGAATTCAAAAGTATCCTCATTTTTTTATGGGCAGAATGAAAGCACTGCAAGGTTATGCTCTTATAAGCACATAAGTATAGATACATATATATGTGTTTATAAAATAATAAAACACAATATAATATAAGCAGGAGCTGGGTAACAAGCAAACTCCTGAGCCTGAAGACTTCAATTTTTTTTAGCATCTCCTTCTACTTTTCCCTCAAGTCCATCAGGTACCACCAGTTCTCAGGCCTCTTTCCTATTCCCACTTTACCAGCAACCTGAGCAAACCCTTGCAGAGTAACTGTGGGAATAGAGCCTGAACACATCTCAGGGAGAGGGCAGAAGTCACTGCTCTTCCAAAATCTAGTCATGGGCTTCCTGATGTGAAAGTTGATAGTTGCATCAAGCAATTAAAACCCACCAGTTTGTTGTTGCAGCCAAGGAAACAACTGGAGGACATTTTCATACCAAGAACCACATACCAAAGGAAATGGTAATTCCAGCAGTGGTGCTGAAGTGGCCCAGAAGGGAGAGGCACAGGATGAGCAGATTGCTTAGGTCAGGGTAAACTGAGGGATAGAAAGGGAGCTGTATATTGGGACCACAACGGTCTTTCCTTATGCTCAGCACATCCCACTCCTTTGAGGTGAAGATACAAGTCTGAAAGTGCCTGCCTGCAGAAAGAATGACATCAAAGCCATTGATAGGGCAGGGATTTGCATGTCCCTGCACCCTGTCTGCCTGCAAGGGGGATGTTCTGGCAGGAAAAAGGAAAAACTTTTCTCAGAGGTTAGACAGGTACTCACTTAACTGAAACCTGACAGAAAACCCATAATCTGCTTTTAAAGAAGCAAGATTTGGGCAGCGATCTCAGAGCAACTGCTCACACTTACTTAAATACTCTAAAAAGTAAAGAAAAAACAAAGATTCTTCTTAATTCAGGACTACTGGGCTGATAACTACTAAGAACACAATGTTTCCATGCTAGGACTCTCTAATTCACAGCTACTGGGCTGGTAACCACTCAGAACACAATGTTTCCATTCAGGGAAGAAGCCAATAATCGGTTGACAGAGTGAGAGGTCTTCAGAAGTTTCTCAAGAAAGTAGTTTTCTATGCAGAAGTTGACAAAGTGAAAACTTGGGCATTCAAAAAATGGTCAAAAAGAAGTAAAACATGAGTTCAGTTTTTCCAGCTTCCAAAAATCAGAATTACAGCAGATTTTAAAAAAATCCTTGCACTGCCAGGAGATGTTCTGTCTTAAAAACATCGCAGGCAGCCCTCATCTGAGCACAAGGAGTGAGTGAGAGCTGCTGGCCACTGCTCAGCAGCAGCAGCTTGTCTCTTGTTTTGCTCCTCTGGTCACCAGCAGCCAAGGCAGTGCAGGAGGAAGCAGAGACACCTGTGCTGCTGCCAGGCTTCTCCAACCTGCCCTTGGCTGCCCTGCTGAGGTCCCTGCACTCATCCACTGCACGGCCCCGTGCCTGGTGGGGCTCAGACATAACATGAGCAAGACCTGGAGCCTTCACTCAGCTTCCCAGGTGGGTGGAATTCTGCCTGAAGCAAGAATCACAAGCCTTCATACCATGGCTTGATCCCCTGTCTACAAGTCATTCCTGTTCTGGTAGTCAGTTGCAACATATGGCACCAAGTCGCTTTCAGGCTTATTAATTTCTCCTCAAAGAAAAAAAAGAAAGTAATTTGTCAGTTTTGATAACTTAAGACAATCTTATTTTTCTGTTGATGAGTGCCAGAGATGAAAAAGTTAAGCTTCAAAATAGATGCAGGTGATGCCTGCAGAAAGCTACTAACCCTTCCAGCCAAGAGGAGAGGCAGGGGAGCAGGGAAGGGGTGCCCAGGCACAGAGGGTTCAGTGGCACACGGATTTGGTCTGCTTGGGTTGACTCACTGCACACACTGAGAGGAGAAGCTGGCCTGAGAGCCCTTTGGAGGGAATGAAAGGGCGGCTGCTGCTGCTCATCAGCTTCACTCTTTGCCATTTTTGACTATCAAATTCAAGCCACGTCACCCTTTTGCCACCAGGAATTCAAACAGTGATGCTCAACAGGCTGACCAGATCAAGAGGTCACATGACGAAATATACCCAAATACAAAGTATTTTCACCATGAACATTAATTGCTCCCCTTCAGCCAGAGAGGCTCATGGCATCACTGCTCTTTTTGACAAGGACACTTCATTCCTGATCCCTGCAAGCTAATGCAGAGGGTCAGGCACTGCCTGCCAATCATTTGGCAAGTACAGGGAATGTGGTTTCATTAAGTCTGTCACAGCCCATATAAAAAGCTTTCATGGTGATGAGGGAAAAAAAAAAAAAGAAAAAGACATGGTGATGTGTTCAAATTGGGGAAATAACTGAAAGCATGGCGCCAGTGGAACTTTTAATTTCAGTGTCCACCGTAACTGGGATCTAGAGGAAAAAGGAGACTGGTCTTTGATATTCTGATTTACCTTGAAAGGCTCCTACTACAAGGTTTGAATTGCACACACCCTAGTGCTAGAACAAAACCCATGGATTCACATGAGCAAACCAGAAAACAGCTGTATTACTGCTGACCAAATTTGGTCCCAGTGATGCCAGTGGACAGTCTGCAGTCACACAGCTTCTGTGGAAGGAGCCAGGCAGCCCTAGGAGGGTGGGAGGAGAGACTGCCCCTGCTGCAAAGGAAAAGGGGTTTGGGAGGAGCAAAACAAATCGCTGCAAAGGGAGCTTGTCCTGATTTCCTTTGGCCTCACTTCCCTGAGAACAGGGATTGCCCAAGGTGTAACGGAAAGGCCCTGGGGGGCAAAAGCAAAAAGCACAAGAAACAACCATGTTTCAACAACCTGCTGAGAAATATGGACATGGAAGAGCTGCTGCTTAGGGCAAGGCAAAGCGAGCTCCTTCTTGCAGAAATCTCAGGTGTTGCTTGTCTATCAGTACTCCCTGCAGACTCTGTGAACAGGAGTTACACAAAGGTCATGCCCACTGTCTGCTCCAAACAGGTATCTGACCCATCAGCTTCCTAGAATCACATTACTCAGCAAGAAAAAAATCCTTTAAGTTATGAACACCTTTCCTGTGGCTGTGCATTCTTCCATTATTTACTTGTTCAGCTTTGTGTACTCTCTTTGTGTGCCCTAAATCCCAGAGTCTGACCATCCCAAGACCAGAGGAAAGCAGTGCCATGGTAGATGGCAAGGCCCAAAGTGAGACCCTGGGCTGTGTTCAAAGCTCACCTGTAGGATACAAACCTGGTAACGGGTTACACCAGTGGAGCCTCCCCTTCTGGCAGCAGCACCACACTCTCACCTGGGGCTGGTCCCTCAGCATCAGGCAGGGAACTGCCAATGATTCCACCTCTCCACCAGGTGTTCTCAGCAGCCAGTGTCTCTCCCAGGAATGTTTCTAGGCAAAGCTAAAGCATCTACCTCCTGCCTAAGAGACTATTGGGAAAGGAAACAATGGGATGTAGTGCTATCAATACACTGAGAATGTCGAGATTAACTGAATTTCCAGTATGAAGTGAAAAGTTAAATCATTAGCTGACAGAAGTAAACAGTGTGGTACTCATCCCACATCCCACTAAAACCTGAGCTGTTTGTCAAACACTTGGCATGGACTTGTGTGGGCTCTGCTGCCACTGTCCCAGCCCAGCAGCAGCAAACACCTTTCCCTGGGGAGCAGCAGCTGTGCCCCCTGCTTGGGGGTGAGCTGAGCACAGGCTGCACCAACCTGCAGCAGGATGCAGCCCTTCCTTCTGCTGGCCTATCACCCACCTGTTAAAAACAGACACCAGGCTGGCCACAGACACCAACCATCATCCCAGGACCTGTGTGCAGGGGGGGCTGCTCTCCTCAGATACAAACACCCACAGCAGCTCCTCTGGCACTTGGCTTCAATGCCTTTCTTGGGGGGTGATACACAGACTACCAAACATTGACCTCTGAAAAGCCTCCAATTAAGACACAATGCCCCACCTCGGGTTAGAACTATTCACTGCAGCACAGCTTCTGCTCCAAAGCCATCCCGAGCACAGCTCCTTATAAATATTTTTCAATAAATCCTTGCTACTTTCCTTTCATTTACCTACAATTTAACACTCACTTGTGCTGTGCCATCCCATGACACAAAGCTCAGTGCTCTCCATGTCTTGCTGTGCAGTTTCCAGCTGCTGCACACATTTATCACCCTCCCAAAGCCAGCGTGCCTGGAATGCTGATAAGGGCTGGATTTATTGCACCTCCTGCCGCCTGGTGCTCCAAGCACACATCCTGTTTGGTCCAGGCAGGCTGACCAAACACATTCTTAGTGACCACAGCTGGAGAGGATGTGAAGGAGTTCCCTGCTCTTCCTTTGCATCTAACTGCAGTAAGCCTCAAATCTTGCTTTTAGCAGACCACAGCACAACTTCTTACAGCAATTTTAACAGTCATTTCAGGAATGATATTAAGAAACTTTTTTTCACCCCTAGGAAAACATCTGAACCCTAGGAAAAAGAGGAAGATCACTTTCTTGATAGACTGTGATGAACCCTCTGTACCTCACAGCCATTCTATGAAGAGGAGAAAGATGATGGAACCAATCCTCCTCAAACCAACATCCACACCCACACAAGGGATAATGTGACTGGTAATAGTCACCACCATAACCTTAGCCCAATCTGGTTGCCTTCTGTGATGAACTCTATGGACAAGGGGAGAGCAGTGGGTGTTTACCCTGACTTACTGCAAAACACACTTAGGGAGTGGATGGACAACCTACAGTGGCAGTGAAAAATGGGGTGGACTTCTATGCTCAGGTTTCAGCAGTCACCAATTTGAAATCTTGAGGATGGACAGCTGCAAGTGCAGTACCTCAGGTGTTTTGTCTCACCCACCTGGTAGTGGCACAGAGCACACTCAGATGACATCAAACAAGGCTGGCAGAGGACAGGAGCAGCAGAGCCCAAAGCACGGGAGGAGGGACCCTCCATTCACTTGGATCTTTCCTGGCTGAAGCAGTGTGCTGATGGAACAGTTAAGTTCTGAGAAATTATAAACCAGAAGACATAGGGCTAAGAATGAAAAGGAGCCAGCAGAACTTGCAGCTATGCAGGCCAGCCCTGTAGGAGGCTGCACAACAAAAGTATCAGCAGCAGGATAAAGGAAGTTATTTCCCCCCAGGTATCCAACACTTCTAAGCTGTGTCTAGAGTAACACATCCAGTGCTACTGGGCTCCTCAGTACATTGACCAACCTGCAATATGGACCAACCACTGTCAGAAGGCTGCAGCTCATGCCATGGCTCAAGGGAGGCTGAGCTGGCTTTGTTCAGCTTGGAAACCAAGGCTGCAGGACCTGCAATCTCCAACTACCTAATGGATGATTAGAGAAAATCAGAAAATTAGAGAAATGGAGCCAGACTCTGGCAACAGGCACATTACAGCAAGTGAATTTTGCACTGAAGATGCTACAGAACCAAATGGGAAATCAGAGAAGTCATTGAATGCTCCTCCCTGGAAATAACTCAATTTTATTGGACACAGCCCTGAAAAATTTCATCTACTTTTAAAGTCAGCACTGCTCTGGTCAGGAGGTTGACCCAGATGACTCCCCAACCTTAATTACTCCATGATTCTAAAAACTGAAAAGATCAACGCACGTTTCACAGTGTGGCTGATACAACAGACAGCTGCCTGTTACCTTATGCTGTGTGACTGTGTTCCAAGCCCTTCAGATAACTCCCATAATATCAACATTACCTCTTAAGTCTTCATAACCAATGGTCCAGGCTGCACAAGCATTCAGCTACAGACCTGTCAGAAGCATAAGTCCTAAAGGCAATGGTACTGAAGGTCAGCAGTGACATTTCCCTCTCTGCAAGCAAAACTGCCAAATTCCAGGTCCTGTTTTTTACAAGAAAAACCTGAAAACACATAGTTTGTACAAGCTATACAACTCAAGCCCTGGCCATTTTCAGCTCCTCACAACAGCTCAGGTAATTTCTTTGACCTTTTGTGTCAGACACATGAAAAGAAATAACACCAGCAGTGGCAAGTAACTTTTGTAGACTACAGCATTAAGACACGTACCTTTCTAGATACACGAGCTAATATTTTTTGTGTACCGAGATTTTGTCCCTGAAGCATGAGAGAGTTTTCCCACAGCTGCAGCAGACCTGTAAGTACATTTTTATCTTGGCTTTGGCTGGCTTCTCTGCATACACTTTTATAAAAATTCAAACTCCTAGGATCTGGAGACAATACCACAGCTGTAGCTTCGGGTTTTTCAACCACTAACTACAGGTTTTTCCAAAAGTTAACATTTATTCATAAGTTCATACTATCAGCAATCCTTTGATAGGAATTATGCTCTTAAAAAACAAGCTTAAAACAATAAGATGTAAAGCTAATAATGGTCTTCAGTTTATGAACACCTTATCCAAAAGCAGACGAGACATCTGTGACCAGAAAAAAATGTGGCAACCTCCTTCCAACAGTGGAACAGAGGCTCTCCATGTGGCTACATGAAAAACAGCTACTAAAAACATGACTTTTGCATATGACTTGCACATTTCTTTCTGCTGTTTGCTCTTTTCTGTGCTTGTTACAAGCAGAGTGACCACGGCTGCGTTGTAGAGCTGTTTGTTTCCATCTTGGTGTAACTAGTGCTATGCCAACGCTCTCCAGCACACCTTCCACGCAGAGAAACAGCAACATGCAGTGCAGGTTTACTCAAAGGTCTCTTTTGATGGAAATTACATACAACGACTTCATCGCGACAGAGAACGCAGGAATGGTTACCAGGATATGCTCATGGCTAACAGGAGATGCTAACCATATTTTCCCTGTTGTGTCACAAATTCTAGGAGTCAGGAAAGAATACAAAACACTGGGATTCTTTAAGAAATCTTGTACTAGTCTACTTCTGGAACGATTAAACATCTGTGACAGATAGTTTATCCACTCCGTATAGGGAAACATTTATGTAGTACCATCAGTTAAAGCTTGAAGGAAAAGTAACAACTGTTTAAATCAGTTTACCAAAACTAAGTGTACATTGAGAAGAAAAAAAAAAGTAATTGGAGGCAAAAAGAAGGTACGTCTATCTAAAGCATAGACTCCTTTATAAATAAGTAAACAAATAATACTCTTAAATTTGCTAGGGTGCCCGTTCAGCCACATGCTTAACCACAGCTTGCTTTTGCTTTTAACACCACATTAAGTCTTTAAGGAGCAGGAATTAGAAGTCTGTGTCCAATTTGCACTCAAAGCTCCCAAGACTCTGGATCTTCTGCCCTCCATTTTATTTCCTTTTCTTGTGCACATTTTCCTCTTCCCAGGTAGCAGGCACACATAGAAGAAAACAATAAAGTTCTGTCTACCTGAGCTGAGTTGGTTTTTTTTGGATGGATAATTCTGCCAGATAAATAAATTTCCAAATATTAGGGAACAAGAGAAGGAACACAGAACAGTCAAGACAGCACACTTTTGCTTTTGTCAATATTTCTTTAAATCCCAATCCAGCTCCTAGTAAGACTGGACACTACTTACAACACTCCTAGAACTGCAGAAGAATGGAAACACAATAGGGAGCGAGTGGAGAGGGGACAAGACAGCCCAGGGGCTGACTTCAGACATTCACATACACAAGGCCAGCATCCACTGGAGTCATTAAGGCCCAGATGCCCCACTAATAGGAACAAACCCAAACACAAAGGTAGCACATGAAATGTATTTACCTATTTAAACACAGGCAGCTGGTCAAGCTAGAATGGGGAAGGTAACTGCTAATTCCTTGTACTACAAGGAAGGAATGGAGTAAAAAAACCCAAGCCCACGGGCAGGTTTTTGCTTTGTGAACCTCTGTCTGTGCTGCTGGTTAACAGTGGTAAGTATAAAAAAATCAAAGAAAAATAATCTATTTATAGAACAAGTCAGTAGTCTGAGACATTTAGAAAAAAGTAAAAACAAGTCCTTCTTTAAAAATGGATTTACTAAAACAACTGTCACCCAGGATGACCCCAAGCCCTCTGGTCCTCTGGCAAAGCCAGGGGCAACTTCAAACAAGAACTGTTGCTGATTGTACAGTGGTACACATCCAGCAAAGCCAGCAGGGAGGGGTTTGCACTGTGAACAGTATCTGCAGACTGTCTGCTGGTATCACAGGAGGCCATGCCCATAGCCTGGTGATACTGGAAAGAGTTGTGAGTGAAACTTTTCACAGAAGCACATGTCAGTGTAACCTCTGAGGTAAGTGGGCTGTCTTCTTTCCTTCCCATCCCTGGGTACAGATCTCAGAAGCTGTGCCCTGGGTGCTGTACCTCCTTGCCAGCTCCATCCTGCGCCACACGACTTTAATGTGCAGGAGTGCAGAACTCTAAGCAAAGCCTAGAACAGGAGAGGGCATCCCTGTGGAAAGGGAAGCACTCTGCTCTTCCCAAGTTCTGGTCTAGCTAAACATTATCAATGCTTTCTGGCCCTCCTCAGGACAGGAAGATCGGTTGTTTCCCACTGAGGAAAAAATTTGCCTAGTGGAGTAGAGTTGGGTTTCTTTTTGGTAAACAGAACCTTTGCTGATTTCTGAGATTATGAGCTTCTCTGCCCTTTAGCTACAAAAGAGAAATAAAAGAAATTCATCCACTTGCTCCCACCCTTATAGTGTAGTGTTAGCTGCCTGGATACGGAGGCAATTTCATTCTCCCAAGACATTGCTCTACACACTGGGTTGGCATGGAGAGGCAAAAGATAACTTCCCAAGTCACCTCCTTAGGGAAACCTGGTAGGTGTAAGAGCTCCAGCCTATGCCCACCAGTTCCAGGCCAGCTCCACTGCCAACATGTACTTCTAACCCCCTGAAGGGTCTAATCTAACAGCCTCGAGTTTGCTCAGTCCTAGAGAGCAACAGCCACACTCCAAGATGGAAAGACTGGAGCCAGAACACTGTCTGAGCTCCCCGGGCGGTGTGTGCATAGCTGTGTCACTGTGCCCTGACACTCTCCTGTCCCCAGGGGGCCGCAGGGACGGGCCAACCCCGCTGCACGTCTGTACATCCTTGCAAGAGAAGCTCAGGGGCTACATCAGCTTCAAACCCTCTCCTTCCCAAGGGTTCCAGTGGTCCATGTCCCAAGCAGTCCTGGGCACCGAGTCGTTGCTAACTCGTCTCCTTGAGCTCTTCCATTGGTAGTTTGTAGCTCAGCAGGAAGGGAGGAGGTGGGGCATGGGCAGGGCTGCTGGGCCCCTGCAGGGGCTTCTTGGCACAGTTTATGCAGATGTAATCCTCGTTCTCAGCCATCTCTGGGGACACCCCCACACACACCTGATGGAACCACTCATCGCAGCCCCCGTCACACTGCACCCAGTCCACCTGCAACAGAGCACAGCAGCAACACAGCCTGTTACAAGCAAGGACACACAGACACAGGTCCTGAGAAGAAAATACCTTCTGTTAAACATACCTGAGCTACCAAGAATGTAACAGCTCTGGGGCAAAAATTAATACCCCTATAGAGCTTGTTTAAACAAGCTACTTCAATTTAGTAAAAACTAACTCTTCCAACAAACCTTGCCCTTCTCGCATCCTCCTTACACTGCAACAATACAAAAACACTTTATTCCTCCTGAGGAAGATGACTCAGCTCTCCTCAGATGAAAGGAGGTGTGCTAAAGCACATTTAAAATGCTCAGGGACGGTTACTTCAGCATAGGTGAGAGTCTCCAAACACACCCTCTTAGACTGCATTGTCAAACAGGGCTTTTCTAAGTCCTAAGTGTCAGAACATTTAAGCTACAATACAAACTTTGAGCTGAACTTGCTGTAGAACAATTTGGAAAAGATAAAAAATGAGTCAGAATGTAGGAAGGAAAAAATATGAATGATTTGATTTCTGTAATTCCTTGAATAAAAGTACATATTACTTGGAGTCGGGGCAGAAACTCAGATTTGCAGGGTAAGGAACACAGACTCCATTTTAATAGCATCCACTGGTACAGCTATAAAATTGTTACTGCTGTAGTTCTGCTTTCCACGTACAGGGGAACACAAAACTGTATCAGAAAAACAACAGTAGTGGCAAGCTATATAAAATGAAGAAACATTATCATCATACAGATTTTACTTCAGTTTGTAGCCAACTACTGAACAAATTTTCCAAAGTGATTAGTAATGGACATCAACAGCTGCAGCTTCAGTCATCACATTCCGGTATCTGCCATTTTTTGACAAGAATGGCATTCACCTGTTGAAAGTACAAAAGTACAGAAATGTACAGAAAAAAACATTTTGAAAAAATTTTTGATCATCAGTCTGTGTTAAAAGCTGACAATCATGACAGGTAGTACCACGGAGAGAGGTAGATCAAGTTTCTTTTGTAATAATCCAATCAGGTCTAAAATAATAATTTATCCCTAACAAGCAAAATGAACCACTGAGGTCTGTAGATCACTCAGCCTGCAGCATCCCTGTTAACAGAGTGTATGCAGGAGATACAGAAAATCTACTTCATTTAGGAACATCACACATCCCACTCCTGCTCAGAAACACAGTAAAGACAGGAACATTTCTGAGTCAAAGAATTAGTCCTTTGAATCAGTCAATGCATGTTGCACATAGTCAACAAAAAATTACACAGCTTGAAGAAGTTAAATTTCCCAACCAAAACAGATCACCTCTTCCCAGATTCTAATTTCCCATCTTCTGTTTTGAAGTACCTAAGAGAATAGGGGAATTCTACAGTTTAATCTGCTAAATCCATGCACCTACCCAAGTACTGCTCAATCCTCTCTCATTTTGTACCACACCACTTTGGTTTCCCATGCTGCTCAATTTAAACATTGCCTGGCATGGGGGGTCTGACTGACAGCACTGAATTGCCTGTGACAGAACTAAGGGGAAGAAACTCACCTTGTCCTTGCAGGGCCTTTGGCAGTTCTGAGCAGCACACACAGCATTCTCATCATCCGACTCTTCTGCTCCTGACCAGTCATACTTGGAAGGAATATCCAGAACCTTCTTCTCTCTTTTTTTCTCTGTGCTCTCCTTTGCCAGTTCTACCTTTGCCACAACTGCCTTCTCCCGCTTCTTCTTCCGCTCCTCTTCCTTGGCCAATTTCTTTGCCAGCTTGTTCAGCTCCTTTGTCTTGTCCATGGTGAGTTTTAGCTTCTTCTTCTTGGGTTTTTCCAGTTTTTTCAGTTCTTTAGATTTTTGCTTCATATCTCCAAAGAACTGCTCTGCTCTCTCCAGTTTTCGTTTCCGCTTCCTCTCAGAAGAGTCCCTCCCTCTCATTTTCAGTGGTTTTTCATCCATGCTGTCATCCTTCACAGAAAAAGATACATATTTTACTCAAATACAAATTTCCTGCAAACCTGAGGTCTGAGAAATGTACTTACCTCTACCTTTACCTTGATATGGCATGAAGAAATCTAATCAACAACACACTGTTATAAATTCTAAACCAAATGTACTTAACTTCATTTTCACCATACTATAAAAATTTCCTAAGTGTTATCAACTGTGTCAAAGAAGAAGCAGCCAAAAATACCCAGTGGAAAAAGTAAGTTACCAGCAAGGGTAAGAAGGCAAAATAAGCAATAATTACAACTCCCTTCTCACATTATTTTTTAATAGAAGTTGAGAAGATTAATCATTTGTTAGATGCTCTTGCTTATTTTTCATCCGAGGTCAGTCTTGCCTGTAATTATTTTTGAGAGAAAGCAACTGCTGTTTTGGAGATTAAGGAAGAGTAATTGGTGAATTCTTAAAATGTATCATCAACTCAAGCAAGAAGAGAAAGCAACATCCATTATTTGAATGGCTTCCAAACTGGCAGACAGTATAAATATCCTGGCGTCATCAAGAGCTCGTAAATAACAGATTCAGATCACAAGTGGGGCTTAAAACTGGCCAGCTCTGTCCCTGCAGGTAGAACTCACAGTGACAAGTCCCACTCATACCTGAAAGATTCACTTATGTAGTCCTTTGTACAAACAGAACTGACTTGATTTCAGTCAATGCAGCTATATACTTTAACCTTAATTATTAATAGATTAAGAACACACTATAGGTCAGTAAAGAGTCTGTTTACTGTACATTACTTAATATAGCTCCTCCACCCAAAACCAAATCCTCTCAAGGCTGTATCACAGAAGTCTACTTATTTTGTACGTAAATAGACATAGAATATATTCAATTCAAAATGAGCAGTTCTGGTGAAGCAAGTATTTATAAAGGTTAACCAGAAAATGTTGTAACATACACACACTCTACACTCCTCACCCCACTCCCCTGGAAAAAAGCTCTGCTTATCTATTAATATAACAGTCTGGCATATTATTTACAAATTGTTGTTCGCTGGCATTCAAACTGCTCTTCAGCCAACTCCCTGCCAAACCCATTACACATTAAAAGAACATTAAGCTTAGGTAGTACTGGGGGTGAAAGGTGGTAAAGCAGCAGTACTTGTGAGGCAGGGGCAGTTTTATACTCCACACCTCTAACCGATGCAGTTTGGCAACACTTTAACTCACCCACTGTGTATGGAGGGCACATAGAAAATGAGACACCAATTAATATGTTCACCTAACCTCACTGTTCACAGCATGCAACCTTCCATCTTGTACTACTGTACACCACCAAAAAGCCAAAAAAGAACCATCATCTTATATTCTTCCTGTGCAGCTCAGTAACCCAACAAGCCATCATAAAATCCATAGCTACACATGGTCAAATTGACCCCTAACTGCAGCTGCAGATGATAAAAAATGGGTTCCACTGAAGCTCTTCAACCCAGCAGCTGCCCTTCCCTTCCAGCATACATCCCTTGCCCTCTGCACCAACGTAGCTAAGTGATTTTCACTAGACCTCAGAACCAGCAGATAAACCTGCCTGACCCACTGGCAGCTGGGCAAAACAATCAGGACACCTTCACAGTATATCAATAAAAATATTGCTATGTCTATGTTATTCTGAGGAAGAAGAGGAACCTTATTGTCTGCATTATCAGAACGTTTTCCCCAGTAACACAGTTCAGAAACATACAAGTATCATGTTATATAAGCTAAGTGTAACTTTTCATCTTCCTAAATGTTTCTTGTAACTATCGTGCAGATTAGTTCTGTTTCCAGGCGTAATCAAGAAGAGTGTTTCCTCCCTTAACCTGTTATCTTCTAAACTAAGGTTTGCACATGGACCTACTTGAGAAAACTGTTCTAAATACAGTTAACTGTGGAGGACAGTGCTATGGCATGAGAGATCAAGAACTGAATTTCTGGATCACTTATTCTGTTATTTTCTGTAATCTACTATCTCTCCAGGTGAAATCCAAACATGACAAACAGCTGAGCACTCAACTATTCAAGATCATCTTTATATAAATCCATCAACAGAATGTGGTGGGTTTTCTTGTTCTACACCAGAATATTTCTTCGAGTTCCCTACCTCCATGACATGAAGAAACCTGTCCTCAGAGGGTGGATGAGTGGCCTGTAAAATCCGCCAGATGTGCTGAGTTTCATCCAGAGACACCTCCAGTAGATCTCCCACCATCATCAGATCCTCCAGCTGAGCCTTAGCTCCAGGTGACAGCTCCAGCACGGGGGGCTCCAGACTGCGCGGCACCAGCGGGCTCTTGCGAGGCTGCTTCCTTGGAGTGCCGGAACCTTTCACAGGAGCCAAGACACACAATCCTTAAGGCTGGAAAAGACCTCGAGGATTATCCAGTCTGTGCCAAACCCACCACTAAACCATGTCCCCAAGTGCCACACCCACTTGTCTTCTGAACACTTCCAGGGACAGTGATTCCACCACTTCCCCAGGCAGCCTGTTCCAATGCCTGACCACCCTTCCAGGGAAGAAATCTTCCCTAATATCCAATTTAGACCTCCCCAGGCAAAGCCACATAAAGATAAATGGAAGAGATCAAAACCAAAAGAAATTACATATTTTTTACAACATTTTAAGATGGGAAACAGTAACAACCAAAATACATTGGCCAGGTTTATATATCAAATATCAGGAAACTAACTGCAATGTAACTCTGCTGTACGTTCCTCCAGACAACATATCCTGGACAGCTAGCATGGATAACAGAGCAGTGCCACTCCTCACTGACTCTCGTCCTGTTTATCTACTTTATTTTATCTCAATATATACAAAAGCAAATACCTTGAGAGCAGCTTTTAGAAGCAGAGGAATAGGCGTGTTCAGCACAGAAGGAGGGAGCAGTCCACATGTGTGTCACCACCTCCTCTGACTTAATGGGGATTTCCTCATCACAAAACAAATTGGGCTCCAAGCTGCTGGAAGATTTTACACTGGCATTGTCCTGAAAAAGACCCACAGAAAGCATGCAATATCTGAATCCAGAAAATACCTACTTCAAAGTAAATTCTACTAAGACTGAGCAGGCTGCTGCTCCTAAAGCCCTTCTCTGAAGCACCCCATCAGAGATACCAAAGGTAAAAATTACATCCCTACTTAAATGGTGGATGAATACAGGAACTATGCAGACAGGTCAGTATGTTTACAGCTAGTGCATGAAAAACACTTGACAAGTTTCCTCACCCAGCAGTCCCTTAAGTATGGTCTCCAGAAGCCAACATGATGAAATGAGGCTTTCTCTTAGCCTACATAATTTATTATTTTGCTTGAAAAGTCTAACTGCAAGCCCATAAAGACTTATATCTTCAGTAAAGCAGGGGTCTGCTGAGTAAATTACAGTGACTACAGAAAGAAATTATTTAAGATTTTAGAGGTATGGGAAAAAAAGGGCATTCCAGCACAGCAACAAATATCAATATAATGGCAATCAGCACTGCCCTGGGACCAGTACTTCTGTGGCAGTGTTAAATCAGTTTAAGTTAGGACCAAACACTGAAAGAAGAGGGCTGTTGTATTTCTATGATCAGAGTAATGATGGCATGGGCTTGTGCTCAGCTCAGTGTGTTGAGTAAGACACTGAACAAGGTATTGGGCAAGTGTCATTTCATGACATAAAAAGGGAGTCTAGGAATGGCAATCTCTCTCTCTCTGTGGCCTTCAGGGGCATGTTTAAAAGAAAGTGAAATACAAACTAATGATTTCTGTGCAGAACTACAAGTGGGAAATTCAAATTTTAATTGCCCAGACAAAAAGGTAGAATAAATATACTCAGAAGGAGGAAGATATTTCTCCCTACACTGTAAAGTGTTTATATCTAGAACAATATCTTGTTATGGGTATCTTATTGTACTACATTAAAGGAAGTTCAGGGCTAACACATAAATTGATTTTTAAAAAATCATCATTAGTGGCCATAGGCAATACTGGTGCAAAGAATGAGAAAAAATACAAGACAAAAAATGAAAACAAATCATAAGTGCTTTCACCAGTGAATGTGTCTGCTTGGAACAAATCTCACAAAAAAATGTAGCTACTCCTAGTGAAGATTTATTGGCAAGAACCATGTTTTAACTAAGAGACATAATATAATCAAACAGATCATATTTTCATATCTACTTTTGTAACAACTGTGCTCTTGAGAAGCCAGAGACTGTGGTTTTCAAAATATAGTCTATGGATTCTTAGGAATTGAGGGTTAATTCTACAGGGTTTACAGCAAGAACAAATTCATACACGATGCATAATGATCTGTATCTTTTTTTAACATACTGGAACATGTCTATGTATCAAAAAGTGAAAAAAACCAACCCTTAAAAGTCAACAGTATAAAAATAATTAAATTCCAAGCAACTTTGGGTTTGGGTTTTTTTAAAATCTTGCTTCTCCTAGTCTATACCTGAAGAATTTGATTGGTTGCCTGAAAATTTGTCTTCTATTCCAATCATATTAGTTGACCTAAGACAACACATTTCTGGTTTCTATCAGCTTTGCTTAAACAGATTTTTAATTTTAGGCTTCTACAATTACATATGATGAACATCCAATTCAAAAGGGTTAAGAAGTAAGATTTTTAAATGATGTCAATAGAACCATTAAACAAATTAGACTATGCTCCTGCAAAACCCTGAGATCCTGGCAAGTATATGTCATCTTTCTTGGCATATGCTTTATTACAGCCTCAGAAAATGCCACATCTTTCAGAAATGCCTTATTAAGACTCCTGATGCGAAGAACAGTTCTGGGAATTACTTTTATATATAAAACTACATTAATTAAAAGCTCTAGCACCCACCAGCAATGTATTCTTGTTGGCATTTCACCAGGGACTGTAAGACAAATCTATGTATTTGCATCAGGCTGCTGGGAAACAAAACACTTGAAAATAGGAGATTACAGCAAATCATACCTGGAGAATGTGCTGAGCCTCTATAAATCAGAATATCTGCCTTAGAAGAATTTACATGTCTCTTAAGATAGCATCTTTTAAGGCAGAGATGACACTATCACTAAAAAGAAAACTGCTCAAGAAGAAACTGTGGCATTGCCTCTGTCTCTACATATTTCAAAAGGACATTTCAATACCTTGAAAACACATGGTTTTCTCCATAACTGCCTTTTCTCATGGAAGTTCTTCTCTAGATAAAATACTTCACAAATTTAACTGCAGTTACAATTTCTGTACTGAATCCCGACACTAATTTTACAACGCTATCCAGACATCTTGTCTCAAAAAATTCCACATTCCAAAATGGAACACATGTACCTCCTTCATACAAGGGCTGAATGAAGAGAAAGGCATGAAAACATGAACAACAGCTGTGGCATCAGGAAGCCTCTTACATAGCATGCCGTTCCTGAAGGCTGATCTTTTTGTTGTAGCAAAAACATTCTAAGAGCTCTCCATATAGATACTTGTATTTATGACTCCTGATATCTCTGAACTGGGCATAAAAACAATGTTCATCCTCTGGGGTGTTAGAACTACAAATCCCTCGGTAAGTGTATCTTTTTCCTCAGCACTGAGGCACCTTCTGAAATTCAAACAGGACTTCAGAAATTTTGCACAAAAACATTACAAAATTTCACAATAGGTCAGAGAATGGGGGCATTCAGATAAGAATCAAGAGCCATATCTTCTGCCACAGCTGCTAGGGCAGAATATACATTTATTGTATTTAAGATACAATGAATATTCTGAAAAAAATGGATTAATAAAAGGCAGGTGTTCTGTATTAATTCCATGCAAACAAATCACTCTGGATTACTTACCTTTATGTCATAGCCATAGGTCTCCCTGATGTCTTCATCAGAGTCTGTCTCTTCATCATCATAATCCAAAGTCTGCCGTGGGGATGAGGACACACTCCCTATCACTCTGTTAAAGGCTGACTGCTGAAAACTTGTCAAGTGTCCCTAAAAAAAAAAATGGAATATGGAAGTGAAACGATGAAATTTCCAGGAAAAATCTGTAAAAACCTGAAGAAAACAGTGGCTGTTTTGGCCTGAGGATACCTGCCTGGACATCACAAAAGAGACCCTTTACAGCAAGATGTGAAAAAAGATAGGGAAATATCCAAGTAAAATGTTTAATTAGATTCTGGTTATCTGGTTTTTTTTAATAATAGTGACTAGAAAGATTTAGATACTGCTTTTCAGTGCTATAAATTACAGCTTCTTCACCACAGCATGACCTGACTTCACTCTCAAGGTGAAGAGATCAGCTGTGGAATTATCAATGTTTGACTACATTCCTCGCTTAAACTTACTAACAAGACACCAAATGCCTGGGAATGACAATCCATGAGAAATTATAAATACTGAGACCTTGGATCCTGTCAAGAGGAAAATGGAATGTGGACACCAAAGTAGCAACTGTTTTACACATCTTGAGGCCTGTACCCAGCTGACCTGATGTTTTTTACACGCACCTTCAGCAGTTGCTATTGACAGTGAGTACAGAGCAACAAACCTGCAGCAACGTACCCAACAGACGCCAGCCAAAACCTGCAGAGCACTGAACTAAGTAAGAAGTTTTACCATGTGTAGTGCTCAGCTTTTCACTGCCCTCCCCTCTCCCTCAGACTTCTCCAAGAAAAACAAGGCATTCTGACACACTAAATTAGGGCAAGCACAGGGAAAAGCAAACGATTCCCATCCCTACCTGCAGGTCAGGGTTAGCTGCTGCCTTCTGCAGCTCTGCACTGATGATCTTCTCAGTCTTCTCCCGAGCCGCCTGCTCCACCATGCGCTGGCTGAGCACGGAGAGCTTGGCCAGGGCGGAGGAGAGCTCGTCGGTGGCCAGGGCCTGGCGCGCGCGGTCCTGCCAGCCCATGGCGCGCTCCGTCAGGCACTGCAGGGCCTCGCCCTCGGGCAGCCGCACCGGCAGCTTCTGCAGCGACACCAGCAGCGACAGGATGGTCTCCAGGCGCGGCCGGCGCGAGCGCTGGCACAGGGGGCACAGGAACTTCACCTCCTTGGCCTGCCAGCTGGAGCCCTTCTTCTGGGAGCTGCTCTTGGGCAGGGGCACGCAGCCGCTGTGGAACCAGTCCTTGCACAGCTCGCACTGCAGCATGAACCCGCTGGCCGTCTTGCGGCAGATGCAGAACTTCACCTCCTCGATCCGGTCCACCATGGTCATCTTGGCCAGGTTGGCTGCCCTGAGAGCATGCATGGCTTCAATTTCCTTCTGCTCCCGCTCCTTGAACACAGCCACCTGACCAGCAAGGACAAAGACAAGTCACAACCTCCACAGCTAAGAGATTTCATTTTATTAGCAACACAGGAAAAGGAAGAAAATCCAGCCAACCCAAACAGATCAGGAGATCTAAACTAGCCCAAAATTTAGAAACTATGTGATCTAATTAAAACTTATATCTAAGACACCTCCTCCTCAGTTGCTCATTGCTCCCTAGAGTCCTGATAGAGATGCTACGTAAACTTCAGATAACCTTCTCAATATCTACAAAGTTTCTGAAGTTCATAATATAAGGCCACCAGAAGCATAAGTTTTGACCCCAGAGAAGAAGTCAGAATCTGTTCCATTCATCTGTTTACCAAGACAGTGGAGCTGTGCATTGTTTCAGAAGCATCTGAGTGACCAGTATCTTCTGAAGCAACTTGCACTTCCTTAATGTTTCCATTCAGGTAACTATAACCAAACATATTACAGTAAAATACCTTGTGTATAAGCCATATTAATGACCTTGCATCTATTCGCTTTGTTCCCAGAGAAAGGGCAGCCAGATGACAGCAAATTCTTCTGATAAGCAGCATGAATATCCTCCAAGAAAGTGGAACCAAATAAAACATTCCCTACAGCTCAGTGTCCATGACCAAGCATTTGCAGGCTGACCACAAAATTGACCTAACCAAATATGTGTTGGTCCTGGTTAAGGCAGAGCTGCATCTCATTACTTCATGATTTCAATAAATGTTAATATTAGATAAGCAGCCACAGATATTAACCCAAGAGCATTTAAGTCTTACACATACCCAGTGGTATTAAATACCAGCAGTTATACTCTGAACTGTGCTTCCCTCTACTTTCACTGCAATTAAAGTTGAACCACATTCTTGTGTCAAACACCATATTATGAGGTACCTTTTTCAGTGAGATTCATTTACCAGTTCTTCCCTAGAATTTCTACAGATTAGAAATGACTTCAGCCCACACATCAGGAGACACCACCTTTCCCTGCTCCTTACCACAGCTGCAGCATCCCTGGCCTCCTCCAGCCCATCCTCCAGTTCACTCAGGGATTCCAAGTCCAGATCCTTCTCCTTTTCCTTCTCCATCAGCTCCTTGGCCCTCTTGCGCCTGTTCTTGCTGCTGCCGTAGACGCCGATATCGGTGCGCGGGCTCAGGACCTGCAGCACCAAGGAAACCCATCCTGTCAGAGCCAAGGATGGCAGGCACAGCCCACCAAGGAATGACAGCAGTGTCACCAGGGAACAGGAACCACCCACCAACACAACCCCTTTGATACCTGCCAGCTCATGCTAGGAAAAGGAGAATAAACAGAAGGATAGAAGTATCTCAGTTATGCAACTGGAATGTAATCAGCAACCAGTAACATGGCAGGTCAAACTGAGTGCCACTGTGTTTGCTGATTAAATTACAGAATTTATTTAGATTACACTACCATACATATAGCTAACCAAAATACTACATGCAGTTAGGCATCCACAGTTCAAACATTCACTTCAAGGGCCTTTATCAATCAAGTCTTAAAAATTATTTCATATTTACATCAGCAATTTGGTGCCTGAAAAAACCCTAAAAGTATGCTATAAGCCTTTTAATATCAATACGAGAGGCTGAAAAGGTCTTTTAAGGACAAGAACAAAGCTTTAAGGCATCATGACTAGTTGGAATGCATACTTAAATATAAAATCTAGCAAATTAAATTCAATATAGGAAAGCTCAAACTGCTACATTTAGGAAAATGCAAGACCAGAACATATTAAATAACTAGTTAGGCAGAAGAATATAGAGAAAAAGCTGTATCTAGAGTGTATCACAAAGTGAACAAAAATTAGCATGAAGAGGTTGCAATAGGGAAAATCCCACTGAAAAATGTTAAATATCAGTACCCCCTTTGAGACACAAGATGTAATTACTGCACTTTACACAGCACTAGGGAGTCAGAGAGTGGGGATTCTGTCTGGATTTGGACATCTCACTAAAAATGAAGACAAACTGCAGGGAATTAATAACGTAAGAGAATGAAAAATACAGCCCCCGAGAATGCAGTTGAACTGGAACTGTTTTCCTTAGAAAAGGGAAGCCTCCCAAGTAGATATGACAGATCTTCAAATACATGACTGATTTTTATTAAAACAAGGACAGTCATTACATCCACTGAAGTGAAATAAACAGTAGTTGACTAATTTTTCTTAAACAGTTTATAAAATATCTATTTTCTTAGCATTTAAACAGTGAGGCAAGTGAAAACATTTATCAATTTGAGACAGATCTGTGTCCATTTCAGGCCTACATTTCTTCAATGACAAAAAAAAAGGCTTTACTTTCTCTCTTCCTTCAAAAGTAAGAGATGAGGTTGTCTATACATAAAACAGGACTAACCAAACAGACCTTCTGCCTTTTTCATGCTTTTCACCTGAGAACAGCTGAAATTACATTCTATTCTGAAAAGGGACTGTAACCTGTTGTAACAGAACCAGCCCTTCCCTCCAGGCAGGTGAGGACCGTCAGGACCAATTTGTGCCAGAGCAGTGTGTTGTGGCAGGGCAGCGGGTGATGCGTGTAACAGTGTGTCTTTTCGGAGTGTAGCTACGGCCTTTCCAGATCCCAGTCAGCCTCTCCCTAGAGAAACTGCTTGAGAAGAATTCAGGCAGCAATTCAAGCTCACACAACCACACACGTTACAAGACTAGCTCAGCAGAGAGGCAGAAGGCTCCCAGCCCCAGATCAGTTTCCAACAAGCGTTTATTCCATGTGCCAAAGGTGAGTCCAGAGCCAAAGAGGGGGAACATGTGGTTTTTCTCAGTTATATAGGGTCTCAGGTTCGTGGGTGGTACAGGGGGCAGGGCAGGGGGCAAGTGACCATAGGGAAGAGGCCCCATAGCCCATGGGGAAACAGGGAGAGGGGACACCATGGGGCGGGTGATGGACTTGCAAAACCCAGAGAGAAGATTGCACAATGTCTGCAAGGATCCATGGGGTAGAAACCTTTTGTTACACCTGGGAGGGGTACCTTTAATCTTCACTTTTCCAGGGCAAGGCACTTGGAAATTCCTTTATGGCACAAGGGACTCCACAGCTGCTCACCTGTAGCAGGCTGTAGCTGGAGTTCTTCTTGAGGAAGGTGCGTCCCGTGCGCTCCCTCCAGGCGCGCGCGGCGGCCACCTGGGACTCCAGCTGGGGCAGCGCCTCCAGGCGCACCGGGATGGGCCGGCCCTTGGCCGACAGGCTCTCCAGCTGCTCCAGGTACGCGTAGTTGCTCCCGTTCTGGGGGGAAATAAATTGTTCTAAGCCAACAATTCCATCCTTGTATCAGCTGCCAGCCTAATTTCAAGCCATACACTACTTTGTCACTGCCTAAAATAGAGGTCCATAGGAAAGGAAAGCAGGGCAGTGTTCCAATCCACTGTTATTTTAAACAATTCTTCT
This sequence comes from Illadopsis cleaveri, assembly GCA_013399915.1. Lineage (NCBI taxonomy): Eukaryota > Metazoa > Chordata > Aves > Passeriformes > Timaliidae > Illadopsis > Illadopsis cleaveri. The sequence goes on from VXBB01022858.1 coordinate 328,180, forward strand.
CATACAGCTTTTATTTTAACTGTCATTTTGACATGGCCAGCTGACTTATGGAGTAACACAGCATTCCACTCCCAGTTATCTAAATGCTGTCTGTTTAACAGCAGGAGTTGTAGAGGGGCTGATGTGAAATCAATTAGGATTCTCACTTTAACACCCAACAAGTACCTGATATAAGATAAGCAGTTCTAGTTTGGCAATCAGCACCCAGAAATACCACAGAACTCTGGATCAAGTTATATGGGTAGACCAGTAGAAGGGGAGGTTACTGAACTAATTCATCTCTTTCAGAAAGTTCTGGCCACTGGTGCCATTAAATCTCAAAACATTTTAGGGAGAAAACAAAAAACAAAAATTTTCACAGCCAGATCCAAAACTGAAAACCTGAGAGCATCCTCTGCTGCAGCTAAATATTTTCAGTGACAGCATGGTGAACAGTTCCAAAACCAAATACCATATCATAATGAATTTGCTAGCTTTTACATCCACTCTGAAATGCATAAAAGAAAGGGAAACTGGATAGCCAGCAGGGAAACAAATGCACAAAAAGAAAACCAAGTACACAAGCCCCAGTAAGCACATTTGAGAGCCATAGCAAGGCTTCTCTTCAGGCCACCTTTGTGAGAGGTTCTAGGAATAAAGGACACACCTAAATAAAAGAGTGCAAGCAGAAGACTCCAGAAGACTCCCTGCTGGAACCCCTACCTGAATGGCCTCCACTTTGGCTGTCCAGTCTCTGGCCCGCTGCAGGGCTTCCTTCAGTGCCAGCACGTTGGGCAGGTAAGCAGGGATGTTCTTCGCCTCGTTCACGATGCCCTCCAGAGCCATCATACTTTGACGTGGTCTAGAGTAAGAAAAACCCAATTTCAGCCTTCTCTCATAATGCCAGTCATCTAAAGCCATAAACTTGACAGGCTGGTGATGCAATTTCATCACTACACTGCAGTGTAGGATACCATGGCTCTATACTTGGAGGGTGCTACAAATAACAGGAGGTGAGAAAGCTGAAGGGCTTGGCAAAATCAAGCTCAAAAGGGCACAGCATCACAACCCCAGAACACCAAGAAAGCTGTCTCATGTTGGTAGCATAGTCAGGGTTCTTTGTTGAGGGGAATCAATAGCAAATACAGCAGCAACACCCACAGCTTCAGCCTCCTGCCACTGTGCAACGTGATAGGGAATCAACACTTCTGCAATTCATCAATCTCAAATCCAACTCTTGAGCAATCTAACTGCTGGGAGGCAAAAAAAAAAAAAAACCAACAAAATAAGGAAGCTACAGCTTCAAGGACCCAACTTTTCACTACACTTCTCAGAAGAGGATAAGAAACACAAAAGTGTGTGACCTCTAAGTACAGTTTGGAGAGGAACACTCACCTGGCCTGCAGGCAGACCTTGGCCTTCTCCTCCCACCTCTCTGAGACTGTGAGCAGCTCCTGCAGCTCAGCCATGGCTTTCTCTACAGCGTGATGTGGTGCCAAGCCCACACCAGAGTCAATCAGCTTCTTCATCACATCCAGGGTGACTCTCTGGGGATCCAAGAGGGTGGACCTCACCTCATCCAGCCACCGTGCCTGCTGCAGTTCTTGCTTCAACCTTGGCAGTTCAGGAAGTTCAACATAAAGGCCAGAGCCCATGTCTATCAACTCCTGCAGCTTGGAAGAGTCTGGGACCTCATCAATCATGGCTTCCTGAGCACGCTCATGAAATTCTTCCACATCATCAAGCAGATTCTGAAGTAACATACAGTACAAATCAATTAGGAAAAAACACCCACAGAATCCAAAAGAAAATCCAACTGAGGATCAGTCAGCTGTGAATTTGTATGTGATCATCACATCATCAGTCTGAGCTTCTACACACAACGCCAGCTAGCTGTCACAAGCCTTCAACTCTGACAGAAGTTAAGTAACAGACCATCCCAACTTATTTGATGGCCTAATGTTTGATACTCTAGGCATATTAGTTGCATCAAACTCTGCACCTAAAATAGTACAACTGCAAATGACAACAGCTCCCAACAAAACAGAATATTTAGTGCTGCCCAGTCAATGTTAGTTTTAAAATAGTGGGGAGAAAAGGGACTTCTGCAAACAGGTCATCATTTCAATAGTGCCAGAGGCATTACAGTAATGACATCAACACACAGCAGAAAAAAACATACTGAGGAGAAATAATAAGCCAGAGATGTATGAGAACACAAATACCACTGATCATGAAAACAACAATGGTGACGTTTGAAAGTCATATTCCCTAAAGCAGCATCACCACTTATAACTATCAGGGCTTTATTGCACTAAAGAAAGAAATGAAAATGCAAAACCCTCTTATTAAAGGAGACAATTTCACAGAAATCCAACTGCACTGCTGCAGTTGTCCTCATCCTCATATTTTGGCACTGCAATGAAAAAAATCAAAGACAGCAAAGAGACAGGAAAGAATCTCTGCAGGAGATTAATTCAAGGACATTCAACCAGCATACTCAATTGATTCACCCCCAAGTCTCTTACAGGAAGACAGGCTTTTCTGACAGCAAGCCAATGGCACAGTGAGGAGCAAACCCTGCATTTCTAACCCTTAGCTTACTGTCCTTTTTGTCTTATGCTGCTTTTCATGACTGTCTGGAAATCAGAGGGCATTTATAAGAAAAAACAAGACCTACATTATAAAAATTTTGATTTAGGGAACAAACTGAATGCTTCATAGTGGCAACAGTAAATTATTACAGTTTAATAATTACAATGCCTTTTGTGTTAAAAAATACTCATCATCCAACATGACAATTATTTTGCTATTCATTATGATGGATAATTGCATTCAAATGCCATGCTAAAAGCTAGTGAGTGCTTAGGCATAAATCATCATTATCTGACTTCATTCAGAAACTAAAAGACTACAGTTTGTAATCAGTAAAATGATAATATTTATTTATTGACTAGCGATTATGCTGAGGCTTCAAGAACATGTACATACATTGTACTTGAACTAGAAACAGATCCCTAATGCTGAGGGGTGGGGAAAGACAGACTAGTTGGGAGAAGGTATTAGACAAAAATACAAGCTTAAACTGTTAGGAGTTAATTCTGTGCCTGCAGCCCTCTCATCTATGAATTATGTTTTAATTAGAAGCAGGTTTTAAATATATTAAAAACAAAAAAGTCCTTCTGAGAACAATTTTACATGTGTACCTAACAGATGATTATAAGATTTCATTAATAAATATTAGTAAGTATTTTCAGTATTTTTCCACATATTTGTATGTGAAAAGAAGTGAAGTAAAACCATCTCTTCATATGAGGATGAGAAAGCACTTTCCACTTTATTAGATGCTGGCAAACTGGTTAAAGAACACCTTTGAAGGACAAAGATCAGCATCAACAAGCCTGGCAAACCTGCACACTAGAGCCCTGTGGTTTTCTGAAGGAAACTGTTTTCAGTAAAAAAAGCCATTATTATGTAAACAATATGAAATTCCAATATAAAGTCTCTCTTATCGACACTGAACTATCATGGAAAAGGTTACATAAAATTCATGAATGAAGGACATAAACACTAACAAACACTTGTGGAAAAGAGGCCTTCTGGAAAAAAAAAACAACTAACTTATTTTTAAACTGTATGTTTGGCTATGCAGCAGCAGCTGCACCTATGGTAATGTTCAGGATTTTAGGCTCTCTGTCTAGTACTATACAACACCCATAAAACTGTACAAGCAGAGCATGCAGATTAATAAGTGATTAACATATATCTCAGGAAGCATTTCTCTAGGCAAAAAATCTTTATTAAGGATGTTTCTTAAGGAGTTTTCTACAAGTTGGTTAGTAGGTGAAATACTGTTTAGTACTTCATCACCAGTGACAGAGAAACAAATTAAGACTGCTGCTAAAAACACTTGCTATGATGCAGAGTGCCAGAATGATAAATGGTAATAGCAGCCAGGGGAATCAGTATGATCTGCATTACTTATTAGTCTAGATTCATTCCCAGACAGGTGCAAAGATATATATGAAGGGCAAGAAATGCAGGCCATGCATACAGATTGAGAAGGCTCTAGCCTGGAAAGCAAGGCTGAGATGCATTTATGGAATAACTGACAATGTGGTACTGCTTTCCCACATGCCCTGAAAAGGCACACCAGTGTAACCCTCAGAAGTTTCTACAAAAACATATAAAGGGTAGGATTCAGCCAAAACTTCACCTCTACAGAGAGCATTGATGATGAGTAAGAGTAACTGGTTCAGAGATTTAGAACTGGCCTGCCTGGACAGTGACAGGGGAAGGGAATCTTTTATCTCTGTTTAGCTGCACCACCACGTCTGACAATGCCTGTTGTTGCACCAGGCACCTTGAAAAAGTGCACATATGTTTTACATCAGAAGCTTTTCATCCTCTACACCAGGCAAAATTATCTGTTAAAAAAACCCCATACTATCACAGAACCAGAACAAAGTAAAAGGCACAACATTATCAGAGGAGCAGATGCAATCTCACCTTTACTTGTCGGGCCTGGCTGATGACACATGGCAAGCTGAACAGCTGCTGCACAAATGCTTTCAGCTCCTCCATAGTCAGCTTGGTCCGTGTCCTTCCACTGTCTGGGCTCACTCTGCTGTACAAGCAGGCATAGTTAATATCAGGTGAGAGGTAAGATGATGATCCTTGGATTTATTCACAGTGACTGAAATTATCTATCAAGATCACTGAGAAGCTACCAAAAACATTTCATGACCTAGGAACTCAAAAAGAAAAACGTAACTCAAACTGAAGAATTCCAAAATCCTGCAAACAAAATTTAACACAATTCCCCTAATCCCCTTCAGGATCATTTACCCTGCCCTTGAGAGGTACAATTGTCTAAGTGAGTTTCAAACTGAGTTTGTTACAAATAGAAGAATATAGCCCCAAAGTCTGCTTTGGGCAGCTCAGGAAGTTGACTGCCATGCAGCCTGCCATGCAGGGGGTTCTACAAGCAATAAAAAACCAACAGGAGAGCCTTCTTTATCCTCCAAATACAGAAAAAATGCTTCTTTATTGTGTAACGTAACAGCTTTCCAGTTAGAACAGATTGTTACACTTGGATCTGTGGTGCAACTAACATTTTAGTGTTCAAATTCAAGCTATTATGATATATGCATTATGTTCTGTGTAGTTGGGCATTATAATTAACAAGGTATTTACTTTTTACTCTCACAAAATGTCTTAAGTAATACACAAAAACCATGCAAGAAATACAACCAACCACAAAGCCAAATCTTATCCTCAACAAAGGAACTGCAATAAATTTACTAAAGCTACGTAAATTTCCTGTACAACTGCTGCCACAAGAATTACAAAATATGGAGCTATTCACTTCACTGAGCTATTTTCAATGGGACCTTCATTCAGAGCACAGAGCATACAGGGTAGAAGGAAGAACATGCTCCTGAAAGCTCATGAGAGCAGAACAAGGAATACATCCAGCAGACTGCAGAGGCAGGGCCCTGCAGGAGACAGAGTAAGGCTGAGGCAGCCACAGGCAAGGCAGGCAACACAGAGAGCCAAGGGAGTTACACTGCCCCAAGTCACTGAGGCAAGGCACTACTTGTCAGCCTCCCACGGTCCTTCCCAAAATGGAACAGATTGGCTCAAACTATGGACTGGTTTTGCTCTCTGTACTGCTGTGCTCCCCCTGATCCTTTTGTCACAAACACTCAAAGTCAAAGCTTACTCTCATTACATTTTTACCTCCAGCTGTCTTTCCCTACAACTCTCCCACACGTTCAGTGAAACACTTCATCAGCAGTCAAACACAGCTTCTCCAAAGGATTTCACTTTTCAGTACATAAGTCAGCTGAAAGCAGAAATGTTTATCACACTGCAACTAAGTCACCTTTTGGCCCTTCGTGCCACTGTATCTGCCTCCACCCCTGCCTACCTCTCAGTGAGTCACAGCACCAAGGACAGGAAACACTGAGAGATGCTTGCACACAGTAAGACCTCAGGGTTTTTAACTCTTCATGTCTAACAAAGTAACGAAGAGGCAGATGGAAGTACTGAAAAACTGCCTGTCCTACCTGTGCTTTTGCTTTTTGCTCAGAAGCAGCTGTGCTACTGAAGCACAGGTCTCTGCTTCTTTCACAGCATCTCGGAGCCTGCGGAAAAGATCGTTCTCGGGGTATTTCCTGTCTTCAGCATCCTCCAACATCACCCTCAGCTCAATCACATCTGTAACAAGAGCACATAAATAATTTGTATGCAAGGAAAAAAAAAGATTTTAGATTGCTTCAACGGTCTCCAATCAAGGTTCCAACAGGGATGTTCAATCTGAAATGCAAAATGCTAATCTGCATTACACTCTTGCATTATTTCTTTTTTCCAATACATAAAACACATTATTTCTCTCATTAAATGACAGCACAGAACACATGCAGACGTTTCAGGACATCCTAGTAAGAATGACAGAAGTCTGACCTTTCTTGTGGTTGAGGTTGGCAGACAAAGCCTCTGTAACCCTACTGACCCAAGTGTCGTAAGACTGTGCTCTAACTTTCACTCCATACAGCAAAGAAGGAAGGTCTTCCAGTGGATAGCGGTACCTGAAGGGATGGAAAAAAGACAGAAAAAGTATTAATGCCCATGTCAAAGTCAGGATGTTGGTAATATTAAGTTTTTACAGCTACAGCAAGGCCAGAGAAACAGTACATGTACAATACCCATTTGCCTAGGAACCAAGAAACAAGGAGGATAAAAAAACTCCTTAAATAAAGGAGAAAAAAAGTGTGACCAAATGTATTTGGCCACTGGGCTACAGCAAACTATTTGACATGGAGGAAAAGCAGGGAGGAAAAAAAATCCTGTGTACCTTAGACACTTCTTCTGCATGGGGCAGGGACATAAATCAGAGGGATGGTACAAGCACACCAGGCGCTCAGGATTGCAGGAACACGTCAGCGCTGACAAGAAGCACGTGGTTCTGCAAGCTGTGCACTGACGTTCATCATCTGGAACCAGCTCAAACACCTCTTCTTCAGACATCAACACCCCCTGACAAAAAGGATTAGGCACTTGCTCAAAAATTCTAATGCAAGCAGGGGGGAGAGGGAAGCAAAAGTTCTTCTGCAAGCAAAGGGTTGTCTCTTCTTGCTCACCATCTGTACAACAGACTCCCTCAGCCGTGTCTCCTCCTCTATCAGCAGGGTCATCTCCTTGCAGACCATGGCAGCCAGCCCCACATCCAAGCACTCTGGATCTGCTGCCATCTTGAAGATCAGCTCTTCGTGGGAGAACACACAGTGACGGCCCAGCCTTCGGTAGTGGCTCACACACTGACGTCCGATGGGCAGCTGCAGAAACCCACACCACCATCACCCAGGGAAAACATCCATCCCTTAGCTCCCGTGTTCCTTCCTTGGACAAAAACTGGGAAAACACTGAGACTAGGAGTTGTATTTGATGGGACAGAGAAAATTGTAACAACCTTAAACCATGTCACAGATGAGGACAAAGAGGGGATCAATGCTGGGAAGGGGCATCTTCCACAACCTTACACACCTAACTTAGAGACAAAATTTCAAGAGCTGTCCTAAGCTCTTTTAACTTCCAGTGGCAAGAAACTGGTGCCAAAGAGAAGTCATCTGGTCTACACTATGGTGAATACATTCCTCTCTGGACATTACTATGCTTGGACAGGGACATTTAACAAAAGATTCCTAGAGTGAACCGAAACTGGTATCACTCCTTTTGTGCCTTTTAAAGCAAATGGATGTAAACGAATTTGCCACACATATTTCTGGTTGCATTTTACATATGCAGAGGAAATTTCACATGGCTGGTGCAAGTTAAGCAGTTTTCCACAGAGGCTACACACATATTACAACATGAGCATTGGAGGAAAAAAAGGAGCCCTGACACACTGCCAGTCCTGCAGACAATTTTTCTGATAAATGAATAAAAGTCTCTGAAGAAGGGCTAAAATTTCCATTTGTAGTTTAAAAAATGAAGCTAGAGATAGATAAACTAGAGATGAGATCATAACCTCCAACTGTAGACCCTGGATAGTAACAGAACACTCCTTTGACAATTTCCTGAACAATCCACATGAGCTATGCACTGATGTGGCACAGCTATTAGAACAGCACTAATATGATTAAAAGGCACAATGAGCTGGCAACAAAGGAGGAACAAAGACTGTTATAAGCCTATCTCCAACATTCAAATGACAACAGCACTTCAAGACAGGACACGGACCTACACTAAATTCAGAAAGTGGCATCACAGAAATACCAGCTACAGGTACTACTGTGAGATGCCACTTTTTTGTTAACCAATACTTAAAAGAAGAAGAAGATGTGCCCAAAGTTTCAGTTTGAAGTTGCCTAAAATTATGTGCTCCCCAAAATTACTTTGTATAATGGAAACTTCCCTCAGTTTCTGTAAGCATAAAACACACCATTTAACTGAAAAGACTGTTCAGGTGGTTAAGTTGCTAACACACCACTTGCAGAGGTCACATGGCAAATATATACAAAGGAACAGACCCAGTCAGCAGTGCAGAAGTTCACAGCTTCAGCAAAGTTATATCCCTGGTTAAATCCAGAGTGATAGGCACGAGGAAAGGTCACAACAAACTCGCCAGCACACTGATTGGTCCTGAAAACCTAAAAAAGGGAGGATAAAGGAAAGAAAAGATATGTAACATGCAACGGCGTAAGACACAAAAGTGTAAGGTGTTTGAACACCACTTTTTGTATCCACAGATCACCACAGGCACAACAGCTATCCCAACAGTGGTAAGGATTGTTTCTGCCTTCTTAACATGAATACTCAATTTACAGCCTTTTTTAAAAAGAGATGAGTATATAAGCCAATAGTTGAAAATTGTCTTTATGAATCCCAAAAGGGATGTTTCACTATCATCATTTAATCCATTGTACCACAAAGTGCAAAAGCTTCTGGAAAAAAGTCTGTGGTTTGCTTTGTTGGGGTATTTGCCAGGGAAGTAATTTATCCTAAGACAAAAGCAAATGATAGTCACTGCTGCTTAGAGGTCTGCAGTCAATTATGTTTGGTCAGAAAAGCATTTTGTAATGCTGAGATTTCTACTGAATGTAAGACAAGTATTTTACTGTCAAAAGCTTCTAAAGGCATTTCAGACAAACTTGCTGTTACACAAGGGAAGGTTTTTTTGGTTTGTTTTTTTTTTAATTAAGTGTAATATACAGCATATGCTTGTTCTGGAAGGTATTTTATGTAGGAAGCTTGGCACACTCACTTCTGTTATGAGATAATTTAAATTTCCTGGTTGGTCTAGGGAGGAATCTGGAAAACAGCTTTAAAAAATACCCTATAAGTAATGAATATGCAAATGCCCACCATAAAAATTCTTCAGTTACGCCAAACCATTGTTATACAAATCTGGCAGAGAATAAAAAAAAGAGAGCACACAGAAGTACTTATGTAAAAAATGCTGGTGTGCTACTCACTGGTACACCATGTTCCATCAGCACATTGGGGTTCATAATAGTGACCAGCTGATGCAGGAGATCAGGCTGGGATTCAAACAGCTCAGGAGCCAATTCCTTCATCACATCTTCCAGCTGCTCTGCTGCATGAGAGGGCACACCATACCACGTCTTGGGCTCTCCCCTGCCAGAGGACAAGCACAGGAATGAACACAGGTGACAGGGAACTGGTGGTGTCACCCAGCTGTAAGGCACACCTCACACCAGCAGCACTCTGTTATAACGCACTCCATGCTCCGTGTGTGCCTTACCTGCGCTCCGCAGCAGCGCTCCCGGCGGTGCAGGCCGCCCCCTGCCGGCAGCCCGCGGCAGCGCCGCCCTCGCAGCCGCCCCGGGCCCAGCCAAGAGCACCGAGACACGAACGCGGCCGGACAAAGCCAAGGCCCCTCCGAGCCTGCCCACCGCACCGTCCTGCCAGACGTGCTGCTTCAAAGGTGTGCAGCTATGGTGTGAAGGCCGGCAGCTCGTCTCTCCCAGATGTCCAGCAAACCTCCTAACGTTTCCACAGCTCCCCCCCTCCACTCACTGGGACAGTACCTGAGGAACTGGGAAGACTGCAATGCCCCCAGTTTACCTATCACAAATCTTCTCACACTTTCCTTCACTCAAACACAAGAGCTGAACACCACAACACTTCCAGGACTGTTCCAAAAGGCAGGATTACTTCCATATTTCTCTTTACAAGGAGTATTTCCGTGTATGCATGGATCTGCTGCTGAACAGTCAGCTCTGATGCCTCTAGAAGCCATGAGCACTTCTAGCACACAGATATCCCAACTTTATATCATAAAGCAGGGAACAGGGAACTCTTAACTCAGTTCTAAACAAAAAAAACTCTCTTAAAAAAGGTAAGATCCTCTAAAGCACAATTTTATGGTCACACTGGAATGTTGGCCACACAAGAATATTTCATCAGCTAATGAAAAGCACTAATTTGCTTGTCCTGGGTTTGCCTTAATTGAATGCTTTGCCTTGAACCCACTACAATGCTTTAAAAAGCATCTGTATTCACTTTCAATCAGCCACAGCTAAGAATACTGCACACTTAGCTTTTCATTTGCAAACTTCCCCAGCGTGCAGAGGCACTCTAAAGTAGAACTACAAACTTCCTAAAGCAAACAGGGCAGTGTAAAGGCACACAGGACAGCCCATACCAATGCAGGTAGTTGATGGAATAGCTCCAGTGGTCTTCAATGTGCCAGCAAAAGGAGGAGAAGCACATCCCTACATACAGCCAGGGCACCTTCATGCCAGAGATGTCTGCATTGATGTGAGCAAGGACTGACTGCTCCAGAATGGGCATGTTGTTCAGGTTCCAACCAGAGAGAGCATAATCCTGCCAAAAGGAGAAAATTTGAACAAATCAGAACATAAGGACACCAAGTCCAGAAAAGGAAAATACAAATGAAAATATCAGCCTATCCATTTCTATAGTAGATAATGGAAAATTTCCAGCAACAATGTGACATCAAAACCAGAAATAATTCTTTAAATACTGGTCATCAAATAATCACACTAAGACTTTAACACCACTCCTAGTATTTCAGCATAGCCCATCTTCTTTGGCTCAAGGCTTATACACTTAGGTCTTGATTTCTTCCCCATCACAAGACTGCAGGTTTCATGCTTTTCTGGTGGAATAAAATACCAGCAACGCCAGCAGAAGAACTGAAGACAGAAGTCTTCAGTAACACAGGACAACTTTAAATTGCAAGTAACGCAGTGAGTCTCATTATTTCAGCTTTTTTAACACCCATTTTACCATGCTGCACTTTGTGTTGATGTATGGTGTAGACCACTTTAGAAAGCTTTCTCAAGGGAAGAAATTCCTACACACTCATTTTTGAGAGGACAGCATCACCTGCTAAGCACTCTCACCTTTACTTTCAAATACACATAATTTCTTAAGAGGTATAAATTGATTTGGGGCTGTGTAACCAGGAAACCACACCTTTACTATGTCTGAATTTAAACATAAAAGCAGCAAGAAAATTGCTTTGCTACAGTAGGGTCTGAGGGACAATAGGTAATAATACTCTCCAGATGGTCTTTATAGATTTTTTTGTAATTGAATGCTGTATCTACATCTTTTCATTCGTACAGTATGCACAGAGAAACAAGCTAAATCAAATTAATTTGTTTCACCCATTAAGAACCTCCTATGGAGAACAGAATTATGTCCCTGTAGCCAACTCTACAATGAAAGGTTTGGAACAAGAAAGAAAAAATATTATTGAAGAGTCTCCTCATACTCTGACAAACTGCAACAACTTGCATATTTTTGCCTGCTAAGATTAAGTGATACAAAACAGGTGTGACTTAAATCATGAAACAGACCTTGGTTATCAGCAACCAGATCTGTAAAAGAACCTCAAATATCAGAGTAATGCCCTGCTCAAAAGGAATGCTAAGTGCATGCAAAGCCTGAAACAATTTCTTTGTGAAAAAAATCCACACTGATTTCTGACCTAAATTCTTAATGTGAAATCTTATGCAGAGCAAAGAATGGTGCCAGTTTGCATATCCTGCTCCTCACCTCCTCTTCTGGCATCAGCTTTCGTCGGCCATCCTTCACTGGGAAGCCACTCCCAAAGTCCTTGGAGGAGATATCGGCCCCATACTCCACAATAACATCTTCCTCTATGCTGCTCACTAAGCGCCAGAATTCCTTTTCTACCAGCTCAGTGGGAACCATCTGCAAACAGAGGAGATGCTATGGTACGTGCAGATAACAAAAATTATCATTCAAGCAATAAATTGCTATTAACTCCCCATGAATTTTCATCCCCCAAGGTCACTCCCCCTCTCCTCTCCATCTCTTCAAAGTCATAGTTTGGTCTGTACTCCTCCATTGTGGCTGGAATGCTTCAGAAATAGGATGCCACATCATGAGGGAAGGAATAAGCAGAAGAGATGGAATCACCTCAAGTACAGCAAAACACAGGGGGAAGAGGAGACTGCCAACAGAAATCAGGCAGCAAAGAGAATAAACCAGCGTGCAAATTCCAAACTATTTCAGAGGATAATAACCAGGATTTCTAAACAACAGTAAGAAAATTCAGATATAAAATTGCGTTCGGGAGTTTGATCTTCATGTAACTCATTGGTACTCTTACTTATATGTATTTATTTATGAAGCTTATTCTTAAAATAAGCTCTGTTCCACATCCCAAAGTTGTATCACAAACTGGAGTCCTTAAAAGGTAGAGGCTTTAGCAAGAATGTCCATAAATTACCAAAGAACCATGAGAGGAGGAAGACCTTGGTGCTGCACGCAGTCCACAGGAAAGTGGAACTGTGCCAAAGCAGAAATGCTAGTTTGAGAAATGCTATGTTTTCGTTCTGCATCAAAAATGTTTGATGAAGAACAAAAAAAAAACAAAAAACCCAAAAGCACCGTGATTATCACACAGATTCAGTCTATTGATTCATCTACAAGAAAATATTGTAAGAGGAAGGAAAACAAAGATTTATCCTCTGGACAAACTAAACCAAGACAAAAGGCATAGGAAGGGCAGGAGAAGGGCCCCTATGCTAAACAAGAGCAAGATGCTTAGTTCAATTTATCAAAAAGGGCAAGAACTTTAACTAGAGCATGCCTAACACAGTAAACTCTATCACACAGTAAAGCTGTCTGTCCACTGTGGGGAAAAGGTGAAATGAATTTGAAAAGAGACCAGATGCCAGCAAGCTAAATAATTTATGTGTTTGAAGCTTATGGTGCCTCTTTAAACAAGGCTGAGAGGTCTTAGCAAAAATCCAGATCAGCTGAAGCCTCTTCTCTTTTTCCCATACAAGGAATCCCAACAAAAGCTGAAACTCACATGGACCGGCATGTTGAAATAATCAGACTTGAAGTTATCAGCCATTTCACCGAAGCTCTGGAGAGTATATTCCCTGACAGCTTGTTCAAACCCAAAGGCCTCTCGGGGTTTGTTGCATTCCTAGGAGACAGAACACAGAAATACTGTTCCCTGCAGCAGACTGTGACACAGTTACATTTTTAGCAAGAAGGCCTAGTGTCCATCTGAGTCCTCACCCAGCACAGGGAGCTGCCAGCTGTGAGGCTTTTCCAGCCCAGGCCGTGGTACCACAACGGAAACAGCCCGGAATTAACGGCACAGGAGCTAATCTAACCCTGCAACCCCAGGGCTCCACACTTCTGCTTTCCTGCCCCAGGCTACACCCCACCAGATACTGCTGCCAGCCACAGGGCAGCACTCTGCACAAGATGCTCAGGCTGCCACAGGACATTTCTGCAGACACACTGGATTCAAGCACCTGCAGAATAACTGCACAGGAACAATCCCCCCAAGTGTTTCAGTCTTATCAACTCAGCAAATCATCAACAGATTTGACATTGTGAAAATAAGCAATAGGCAAGAGGAAAAAGGAAATTAGAACAGGGCAGCACAGCCAACAACAGACAAGGCCCATCTGATAGAAAATCTCCAAGTCTTTCACTGTTCTAACCCCATTCATCCTGAAAATGCAAAAAATACTGGTGGACATTTCAGCTCCTCTCCCCACTCATTTCTAATGTGTCCTTCTTAGCTCCTTTGGAACTGACACCATGTTTACATACACAAGACATTGGAACACAAAGATGATGTAAAACTATCTGATAGTCAGCTTTTCAGTCAAAGAAACAGGATTGGGAAGGAATTAATCAGTAGTTCCTCTTTTTTCAAGAGGAAAACATGTATCAAAGTGGTTCCCAAATGGAGCCTGGGACAGAGAATCTACATCTGTGAACACTGTCAAACAATGTTGACCTAAATACATATAAAGAGTCCTTACACTACTCTTCACTGCTTCTGTTCCAGTACCCTGCTGTAAAATTACAATAAGCATCTGTGCACAATTAACATCTAAAGTAAAAACTGAGGCAAAAAGTACTCGTGAATACTTCAAACATCTTTCTGCTGTTACTTGCTTACTCTGCAGTACATATCATAGTCACGTGTTTTCTCCTTCTACCTCTTACTTTCAATGTAGTTCCAAAATTTTTCAAGTATTTTCTGTATTATTTGCTAGTAAAAACTCACTTGGCACCTTATTTTTCCTGGGTTTGTCCCTGCCTGCATATTTTTCTTTGGTAACAATCTATCCCTGTTTTAACTAGCAATAATGAAATTTCTTGAGTTTCCACATTCTTAAGCTGTTGCAGCCACTCTATTTATTACTACAGTCTCTAAATTAACTCCATACTAGATTGCTGCATTTGCTCACACTTCCTTATTGCTCTTTCTTAAGAGAAAATAAAGAAGCAGGTTACTCCACTCTCTGAGCAGCAGCCCAAAGGGAAAGTTTCATCACTTCCCTTGCAATGAATTTCCACCTCTCTTTAAGCAGCATTTGCCTGAGTTAATCTGACCACCTCATCTCTCAGTGAAGGGTTAGAGCAGCGAGCTGATGCAGCTCCTGTGGCTGCACAATTCTGCAAACACCACCATAATGGATCCAGCAGGAGCCACCAATGCAGCAGGGCATGAGGGAAATGGGCACATAAACATGTGTGCACAACTGCTCTTTTGGAAACAACACAGCCTGAAGAGTGAAAGCCAGTCTCAATTACACAGTTACAGTCAGCTTCCTCCTCTGAACCCTACAGCCACCAATTTTCAGAGCTTGCAAAACTTGTTTCCGTAAGACAAATACGAAGCAAATCAAGTGATGTTTGCTGGCTGTTGATCAATCATCTCTTGGAACTGGGTAGCTCTTCTTTTTCAAGAAATGAAATTCAACTAGCTTCCACTTTCAGAGCCTGAGCAGTTCCTCTTTTAGACTAAACCAAATCTATCAAAATAGCTACAAAAAATTTTAAATTAGTTCTTTCACTTTCTGCTACAGGCTATTCTGAACAATGCTATAAAGTCTTTCCAATAATCAAAGCTCCCTGTTATGCCTAAATTTCATACTTTATTTACTTCATAGTTTACAAAATGTGTCATCATTATGTGGAAACACCCATTAGAACCCTAGCTCTCACACTTAAATTCCCACTACCAGATTATCAAATTGAATTTCAGCACTAAATATACCAAGATCAAATGTTTAGCTGCCATAAGGCCATAATAAATAAAGGTTATGCCCAAGCTGTAGAAGGAATGTTTCTCTTTCCTTATGGCTCATCCACCAAAATTCAAGGCTCATCTTGACAATATTCCAAAACAAACTATGCACTCTACATGGATGGATTGCTGAACTGCTCTTCTTCTGATCTTTGTACACATCCAAAGCTTCAGCAGTTCCTGAACTGTACCTCAGCAACGCACTTTGGACACCTCCAGTCACCCTTGGGAACATCAGGAAGAGGAGGAATCAAGCAGAAAGTGTGATAGCTGTCATCACATCCATCACACAGCAGCAGTTTATCCTCATTATTTCCTCTACCACAAAATAAGCAAACATAGAGATCAACCTGTGAGGGGAAAAAAAAAAGAAGAAAGAAAGTTACAACAAGTTTCTCATCCAGAGCCTGCACTTCTTAAGCTAAGGAACAAAGAATGATATCCTGAAGTCCAATACATGAGCACCAAGAGTCTCCTCTGGTTTTTGAGAATGATAGCTTATGTTTCATTCCCAAAGCAGCACTATGTGGGGAGCAAGAGGACTTTAGGTGCTGCAAAATACCTATCCAGTTCAACTGGACTATCTTTTGCTATTTAACTCAAGTAGCAGCTCATTTATGTTATTCTAAGGCAAAAATGTAAGTTAGCTTTTAGAACTCCCTCTCTTCAGCCCTCTTATCATGGAAAACAATTTAAACTAAATCTCTACAAAGACTGCATGGCTAAGGAAAATTTCAAAAAGGTGTAACAGAAATATACATATTATCACTTGCAACAGTACAGCAGTATCTTGGCAATGAAAAAGAGATAACAAAATCCACAAACCTACAGATTTCAATCTAAAAATATTCACAAGGAAGCAAAGGAAACCACACATAAAGGTATCAACTTTTTTGTTTTTCCCAAAGCAAAGGAGAAAAACTCCGAATGACAACAGAGAAGTATTAATCCCAATACAGTAGCAAACAGCTTTTGAAATTGTTCAAGACAGTCTCTCAACAAGAACAACACTGACTGGGAGACGTTTTCTGGGGTCAGACAGAAAATCATATGAAGAGATTTCAAATTTTCTCTGCTTACTTCCTGTATTGTGCAAAGGACTTCAATTCCTAGAAACATTTAATATAACACTGAAGAAGTGTAACAACCAAAGTGAATAAAAACCTGGGTATTCCTTTATCATCACTAAAAAATTACCTTCCATATAAATTTTGACTAACAGCATGAACTTCATGAATGACACCAGCTCCAAATTCTGCTACTATTCCCACCAGCCCCCGGCAACTCAGGCTGTGCATATTTCCCTCACACAGCTCAAAATAACACCAGAAGAGGTGGGGCTGCGTTTGGTGGGGTCTGTTAATTTAATCAAGAGGTCACAAAAACATGTGCATTTCAGCTGATTAGGCACAGGTGGATTAAATAGTTAATGACAAACCCATCCTGAGTTACAGCTGCCTAGTTAAGTATGCAACCTCCCAGCTATGCAATAATATACTTCTTAAGGAGACTGCTCAGGTTTCTTAAGAAACTATTTTAAAAAATAATGCAGCTCTATTCAGAGACGTATCATTTTCCCCTTTAAAAAAAAAATCCACACACTCATCCTCATGGAATATCATGTCTGTCCAAAGCACCAAACCAGCTGCTTTTGTTGGAAGATAAATAGATATATAGAAGGGAGGGAGGGTAACTCAGCAGGCACTTCCATGTTCTCCTCCCAAAACTTAACAATGCATGAAAAGAGCAATCGTAAGTCCTCACTAGCTACCTCTCACTGGTGATACCTTCTCTCTAAATTCCTATTAACATATGCAACCTCTGTGTTAGCATAAGTGATGATGTGGCAAATACAACAACTGCACTGAACTAGATATTCACAACAATCAGACCTGTGATTATGCAATACCCACAAAAAACCCTGCTAGCCATGTAACAAACAGTGTAAGACTATGATGTTTTATAATTATATGCATCAAGGGGAGAGGAGGAGATAAAAAGGTGTATTTTATATTTTATAAAAAGTATTATATAGTAATTTGGATATTTAAAAACCATCTTTAAATAGATGGTTTTTAAATATCCAAATTCTCCCACTTTTTTCCCCCCATATAAAAATGTGGTTCCTAGAGTCTTTAGGTTGCCTTGGCCTTCCATGGTTGGCATTTAAGATAAGCTTTTGTTAGTGTTCTCAGGCAAAGAGAAGAAAAGGAACAGCTGAATTCTAAGAGAACAATCTGATTCTTTAGACAATAAAAGCACCAATCTTCATTCATGGCTGCATATACACATTAAGTTATGACACTTCAAAAATAGGAAGTCATATTTTATGAAAGACATTAAGAACAACTGTACATTGCTTTTCCATGGACAAATATCAGAGAACTAAACTGATTTATTTTTAGAAATAAACTGGTTATTTTTCCTATTCAAATTCAAAACCGAAAAGACACAAGATGTGGAATTGCTAAAAACAAACTCCTGAAGTATTGGAGCACCTCAGAATCTCTCTTAAAGAAAAGAAGCAATATTATAGTTGTTCTTCTAAGGGGAGCTCAAATAAAAACTGAACTACTGAAGGCATTCAAGCATGTGGCAAGTATGATCAGCATAAAGCTTCACATTGCAACAGCCCTCCTGTCCAAAGGATTAAAACAAAAGCCTAAAGCACAGATTGTTTGTCAAAATACTGTATACCATAACAGCACCATCTGCTGCGGCGTGCATCCATTCATCTGTTTGGAGGGGTGGGGGGTCTTTTAGGGGAAAAAGAAAAGTCTTGAAAAATCAACCAAGTCCTTTCTATCAGAAATGCCAGCAAAGGCACCAAACTCACAAAGTTGACAGCCAGAGTTCCCTTGCGCTGCCTCATCTGCATTCCAAACGCCTCTGATCTGGTTCCCTTGCGCCTTCGCGTCACCTCATCTGCAAGTAAAACGAAGTTAAATGCTATTAATATCACACCAAGATAGACCTACCTTGTAAAAACACCACACATACCCAGCCTGGCACCTGCCTTTCAGATCAGACAGTACTACACAGGCCAAAGAAAGCAACAATGTCATGTTATACCTGGCCAATCTAGAATCAACAGGGATTAGGAAAAACATCTTTTGCTTATCCTCACAGGTGATCCCAATGGCCTCACGAAAAACAGTGAATTAGACACCTAAGTTGTGCACTTTTCTGGCAGGATCACCTTCAGTACTTTTAAATCCTGCTTTCTCTTTCAGTCAGTTCATGGAACAGCTGCTTAATTGTTATTGTTACTACATAATACATAAAGAGCTGAAACTCTGCCAAGTTATGAAGCACTCTGTAAATCTCTTGTGAATGAAACCCTAGAATACTTAGCTTTCTTTTTCCAGTTTTGATTTGCCTTTTTCTTAATACTGTCTCTAGGGACATTCAGGAAGATTTAACAGTCTCACTGAAAGCAAAGAACTCGCAGAAAGCAAAGAGCCCAAGATTTAATTACCCTCTTTATCCTTTGCTCCCAATGCTAGTCCCATCATCTTGGGTCCAGCTCCAAAGATCTGCAGCTTCTTTAGTTCAGTGTTTCTACTCATTTCTCCTGCCTCTGCCTAAAAATAAAAACAAGACCATATCAGCACAAACCACCAATATTTCCCCTCCAGGTTTCTTCACAATTTGTTTCTATTCCACTCTCCCAGAATATGTGCTTATCAAAAGAAGCAGGCCTGAAAAGATATGCTTTTCTGTTCCTAAAGGCCATGAACATATGCAAATGGAGTAAGAGACAGAATTTTTGTCCCAAACTTTAAAATTATTTCCCATCTAATATTCCAGATCAACTACAAGAAGTCACCTCTACACCAAATAAAAGAGCTAGGTTTGACATTTTGCAAAAAAATAAGAATGCCAGAGCAAGTGTTTCCAAAATCACTATGATTCAGTCAAGTGCCTGGATTTTAATGCAGTTTCAACAGAATCTCCTTGAGTAGAAATATCCACATGACACTAATGAGTTCCAACCAACTTCCTTAAGCTTGGCTGCTTCTGGGCTTATTTGTGATGAAATGCTGTGAGTACACCCCAGATCACAGCTACTCATGTTGTGAGCTCAAAATCAGAAGTAAAAGACCCATTTGGTGACAGCTCCATGCCCCTGCCAGCGATGTTTCCTGAAATGCCCTGCTCAAATGAACTTCCTCCTGTTTCCCTTTACTGAACTACCTCGTTTTCTCACATCACTGCCACTAATCTAACAAGAAAAAGAAGAAGAAAATATTCTGCTTTTATCTGCAACATAATCACCTTGGCATTTTTCTTTATGCTGCCTCCTTATACTTTGAAAAATCTCTCTGATGTGGTATAGAAGGCCACTACATTCTCTCACTGTTCAAAATCTTCCTCCTGAAATTCACTGATCTTAAAAATCTCAGAAAGCCTATCAATTTTGAAGGTGGGCATGTAATTTTACAGAAGTTATTCTTCAGTTAACTTCCTGATGATACTTCATCTGTTATTTTTCAAAGCTATGGCCTGATATCTCATGCCAGTCCTTTGGGGTGACATGCCTTCAAAGTTTTTAATCAATTATTAAAAAAACCCAAAAAATTTTCTTCCAAAATTGTGTTTAACATAGGTTTTAAAACATTTGCAATAAGCATTTAAAAATATGATTTCTCTGCCTAAATCAGTTGTTTTTCTTGCTTCCAGAAGACCTTTGAAGATAGTTTCCTATGCATTATTACTCTAAGGAATTTTTAGTGATATTTACAGTCCCTGTTCCCACTGAACTGAGTATGCATTATGCTAACAGGCATCTTTCCAACCTAATTACTGCTGATATTCTAATTTTGAACATTTATATGTTGCCATTAAGTTATTTTCATTTTATATGTGGCCAACCTTGTAAGTCCACTGTGCAACTGTGCAAATTTGTCCTCACCAATTCTTCACTTTTTGGCTGACAAGCCATAAGAAGACACACCCAGAGACTTCCTAGTCCCTCATTTTCCTTTTGAAATTCATTAACAACTCAACCATTCCCTCAACTAATAGAACATGACAGAATTAACCCACATATTTCAGCATAGACATCGTTTCAACAATCTCCTCAATTTCTCCTACTATTGTGACCAAATACAGTTTTCTCAGTAAGATACAAAAATCCCTTTATCATCGTATTTACTAAAAGTGAATCATTAACATGCAGCAACAAAGTTTTACAGCTTAGTTTAAATATACATTACCTAAATATATTTTCATATCTCCATTGCTCAGATTTACTTGGATACCACTAAACCTTAGTGGATGAAATCCATTCATGCTCAGGTGGAAAAAGCTACAGAGTTTTGAAAAAGAACAGTTTGCATATTGGAAGATGAATGTTTTTTAAAAATCAGGTTCCTGTGTAACCTCATGAACACTGACAGGATATTGACACTTAAAGGTGTAAATACCAAAGGTATTCAGAAACCCCACTCAGCTTTTTTTCTGCTGTGTCCTTTAGGACTGTAAAAAAAGTCAAACTCAAAACTGTGAGTGCATGGAAGCAGCAGCAATGGTGCATTCCTTGCCATTCTCTCACTGCTAACAACACAAAACTCCAGCTCACTTCTGTGTTATATTTTCTCTACCTAAGTGAAATGAACTTGATTAAACTGTGATTCTATTCTTATCTCCTCTTGGTCCTGAAGGATATAGACTGTCTTTTACCTTCTCAACTGAAAGTACAACCCAAGGGCTTTTCTTGCGTATGGGCCAAGCTCAATAACACCATCCAGTTACCCTGGGTTCACTCACTGCTCTCTTGTCTCACCCTCGTCAATTCTGAAACATTTGCATCCCCCAATGCACAAGACTACCATGGTTACAACCAATAACCAAAATATTTACATGTTTGGGGCATTTGTCAGCATCTCCCAGAGTCCTTTTGTTTCACAGTTATTCCCATGGAAAGAAATCGTTCAAGCAAAAAACCCTGAAGCTTATTTTCTTGTGTTATTCTGCAATCACAAAGAAACCTGAAAGCAGATATACTACTTAGAACTGTTTTTAAGAAAATTCTCTGGACATTAAGTTAATATCCTTTGAGAAGATGGCATTTTGTTCCAGTACTGCAATTCTTTACCAGGAATCACCAGACATAACCTCATTAGACAAATTCCTTGTCAGCTAAAATACACCCTAACAGATCATCTATGAAGATACACTACCCTTTTCTGAGAAAGTATTCTCAGAAATAAATTTAAGCTTTCCTTAAGGATAATCCTATTTTCCTAATCTGAATTAATTTACTTTTATTGTAATTTTCTTTACAAGCCTTTAGGAACTCAGCTGCCTTTCTCCAGCTTTTATTTGTGGAAGGTTTCTTCAGAGAAGAGAAAATAAAGCATTAAGTTTATTTTCTAAACAGAATCGCTCACTATCTAATTATTCCCTTCCCAATCAGAGACAAGGTTTTCAACTGACATTTGATTACAGTATTCAAAAGTTCTCAAGCCACTCTTCACAGAAACACCCATTCCCCATCTTCTTTCATTTTTCACGTTCTCCAAAAATCCTGAAATTTGCTTTTTCCAAGTCTCTCACCCCCTTCTATTGCTGAGGATGTTTCTCTATTTCAGTAATTTCTGATTACTATATTTATACTTTTTTATTCATTGCCCATTCTAAGGTAGGTTATCTGCAAGAAGATGCAGAGGATCTTTGGAAAAGATCTACGGAGCTGCAGAGGCCTCTGGAATTCTCCATGCTCACTAACCAGGCACTGGACTACTGGCACACTACACACAAATCATTCAGATGCTTCAGCCAGAGCACAATGACATTTATTTAGCAGGTTTTTACATTACTTGCATATCACCTGCTCTCTAAAGATTGTTTAGACAACCTCTGGTTCAACTCCAGGCATACATTTCAGACAATAAACAGAGTCCTGGATACAATAAAAAGGTGCACTGAAATCTGGAACAATGTCTCCATGTTCTCAGATGCTTATTTACACTGCTACCATTTCTGACTACTGAGGAAAAATATGTCTCTAAATGCTGCTCCAGGGACGACTAAAAATAGTTATACACAGCTTCCAACAGTCAAAACCTACTTCTCATGTCTGTGCAATAGGATGAGTTTTTCCTGTATTCAAGAACTCACTTCAACCATTTTAAAAACTGTAATGTTTAAAAGATAACTTGGCTACCAGCCTAATAAAAGGCATTTAACTATATAGTTTTTGCAGATGATCTAAATAAAATGATCTTCTATTTCTGAATTGCAGATCCTTTAAACAAAGTGAAACAGCTTTACAGTTTTCAAAGAATCATCTTTCCAACATGGAGAAATGATAAGTACCATTATTCTACTGAAATCAGCAGGAAAAAAGATCCCACAGGACCTTAACAAAACAGTGACACTTTTACACCATGTGCACGAAAAAGGACATACTGGCATTTTGCCATAAGATTCATTCAAATCCAAAGAAGAATTCCACATAGCAAATTACTGCTGAAGTCCATGCAGCACCCTCAGATTTTCTGGACAGCTCACTAACAACACCTTGTTTGAGAGATCTGGGAAGATCAACAAGCCTGGCACTGTTTGTGTGATGCACTGCTATATGGTGTGATAAATAACTTCAAGTCAGCTTTAGCAAGCTGAGAAAACACACTAAAGAAGAATTCAGTCTAAATCATCAGAGAAGAAGGTGAAAATTTATAAAGGATACTCAAATACTTTGGTGACAAGAGAGGTGCATTGTAAAAAAAACTGCAGTTAAAGAGCATTTGAAAAAACTTAGTGGTGCTGGAGCTAAGTCTAGAATGGAATGAAGCAAGTAGGAAGTTGGCTGCATATAAATCCAGCCTTCGCCCACGCTCTGCTGATGAGGCAGCAGGGAGGCACCAGACTTCATGAGAAAAGCCTCAGGATGCTGCCTGCAAGGACTATCTCTGTCAAAAGGGGAAGGCCTGATTTAAACAGTGCAACAGAGCCATCAGGGCAATACCCCACAATTATTTCTAATAAGACAGCATTTTAAATGGTGATGATTCAGTCTTAATTCAGATTTTCTCAGGGGTACCTCCCAGGACTTAATATCACCTATTCGAATACCAGAAATTCCTATAACACCAGTAATTCAGAAGGAAGGAAACTGCTTTTCAGCAGAAAAACTGTAGAACTCCTATATAGCTCCAGCCATCACTGATCATCTCCTCACACATCTGTTTCAGCTCTCCAGAAGAACTGCCTGCCCAGCTTGAGATAGTTACTCCCACATGCAATTCCACAATTAACTATTACCTACATGCATTTGCATTTATGTCATTAAGAGGCGTATTTTAAAAAGGTTTTAGAACTTTGCACAAGCAGAAGCTTTAACATCAACTCACAAACAGCTTTTTGTCTCATTTTCACAGATATATTCATTACCCAGGTACTTAGGCCACTTGTCAGAAAACAA
Source organism: Illadopsis cleaveri (assembly GCA_013399915.1). NCBI lineage: Eukaryota > Metazoa > Chordata > Aves > Passeriformes > Timaliidae > Illadopsis > Illadopsis cleaveri. The sequence goes on from VXBB01022858.1 coordinate 352,182, forward strand.
AAAGCAATTTTTAGAAGCTTTGACACAAACAGTGCATCTGCTGTATCAAACCAGGTCTCAGAGTGGCAAACTTCTCCGGATTTGAGTTAAATGAAGACTACTTCCCAGGGGTGCTTCTGAGCAGGCTCCCACAGCCCAAGGCTGTTGCACTGGTGGTAGAAGTGAGTGCTCTCTTTCTGTAAGAGCTGATGAATAGAATACCTGGGATTTGACACGCCTGGTTCTCTTCAGCATAACGTTCATCCTTGAAGCCTGCTTTGGGGAAGCCTGGGCATCTGAGCTGAGGTCCTCGGCCTCCACTTTCTCCTTAAGATCCAAGTTAGGCTTTTGGATGCCCTAGAGGAGCAGAGCACAGGACATTGTGTTGGTCAGGCAGTGCTAATCATTCCACAGCCTGTGAATCATTCTATTTGCTAAGAAACAGGACAAGTGAAGTCACACATTACACGCACCATTTGGAAAAGAGGCAAATTAATTCATTCATCCTGCAAATAAGAAAACTGAATCCCAGACACCAGGTTATCAAAAGAAAAATAAACATTTCCAATTAAGCATATCATCTTTTGCCTCGCTTTCCTTCCCAACATGGTTGACTTCAGTCCTACAAAGAAATACCAGAAAATAACTACACAAAGCCACGTTACAACTTCCAGCACTGTTCTGTCACTGATAACTACGAGGGTGGTTCCAGCCTTGTTGGCACAGCTGGAGCTTCTGTGAGCCCTGACCCCATGTCCCAGTTTCACAAGGAGTCACAGAGCTCTGTGTGTGCCTTCTGGGTTCCCCAGCACAGTGTGAAAGACGAGCTCACCATGAGGCTGACCCCGGACTGGAAGAGCTCGTAGGGATACAGGATCCGTTCATAGTGAGACTTGAGCAGTGACCCCGTGCCTTTCCCTGGCAGGTAGCCAAGACGACTCGCCACTTTAGACCATTTCTTCTCTTTGGTCACTACTTCAAAGCCTCCTTTGTTGGCAACAATCTGAAATGCAGAAATAAAAAGTTCAGGGTTTTGAGCTGCTCTCACCAGCTTGCGTAAAGCAAGAATCAATTAAACCAAACCAACGTTAAAAGGTTCCATGAGAAGTGACAGAATCCTGAAATTAGCTTTTGTTTCCTGAAGAACTAGTCCTTTAGTAACAAAGCACTTACTTATTCTTATTGCTTCACATATTTAATGTGATTTTTAATTTACTACCAAATGAAAACTGGATGACTCCAACAGTTAAGGTTTATGATGTGCTGGAAAAAATGCAAAATCTACCATAAGAACAAACTGAAAAGTTAACTCTCACGAGACTTGTACTCTGCCGTAAAACATAAGTCTGGCCAGCAATAAAGCCCAGATCTAACAGATCCCAGGCAGAAGGGAGTGTTGGAGCTCAGAACACTCACAAAACCCTGAAGGGAAGAGGCTGCTATAAAAAGAGGGAAAAGCGAATTTACCTTCTGACTCAGTCCAGTTATTACACGTGACTTCAATTGGTTTGAGACCAGTAATTCACATATAGAACTGTTAGTGCTTACATCTGTATGTATATAGAATTTAAAACAAGACCATTTGCCTGCAAGCAATGACCACAACAGCATATGAGTTGCTTCCTCCAACACACAGGCCACCATTTCCACTGCCTCCACTCCTTTTACAGTTTCACTGCCGAGCAACTTAAAACACAAATGGATTATATTTCCATTTATATTATTGTAAGACTAATATCATTTTTACAGCAGTGTAGTTTTGCATTGCATTTCTTTACACACGAGGACTACACTCCAAGCTTAATGTTTCACATTGTTAGAAACCTCAAGGCAAAAACATTTTGTTACTGGTGTGAAATTTATGGTTTGCTTGTGGGGCTGAGGTAAATTGAGAAGTCTAACTGTGACAAGTAAACTCGTTAATTCTGGTTTCTCCTATAATCACACAGAGTTACACTTAAATAAAACAATAATATTATTGATCATTATTTTTCCTCATATTTACAGAAAAGTTCTAGAAACACCTTTTAAAATGAAACCATTCCTAAATTTCAACTTAAAATTTCCAGGAAAACTTGTTTCCTAAAATTATCTATGCCTGAACAATGGCTAAAGAAGCCAGTAACGAACCAAATCAACCCAGAGCTGCAAATCTACAGCCAACTGAAATGTTTCAGCTCATTACAGCAACCAGATATTTTCCAGTACCCCTCTGATATTCTGCATATCCCAGTAAGCCACCATAGACACAAAAAGAAAAAGAAATATTGAAAGACATTTTATCAGCTTTTCTCTGCACTTTATCAGCCCTTCCAGACTTTCCAAACTACTTGACTTTCTTTAAAATGAAAATATACCCAGGTCTGTACATTTTTACTTACCTAAGAGAAATAAATCTTGATGGGGAATGGAAACTGATGCTCTAACCTAGAAGCACTAGAACTACCAGAACTTCGGTCTTTTCCCTGCAAGAAGAAATCTACCTATTTACATTTATTAGCAGCTAGGTTTATAGTGGTACATATATTTTGCCAGTGCAAAACCAAATTCCAACAGAGATTTGTGCATAAACTTTGTGTGAAGTTTGGTGTGTTCACCAAATGTAACTCTAGAAATACTCATTTCTAGCCAGCCTCACGCCAAAAGTCTGTTTCGGAAATTAAAGTAAGTATTCCTGAAATTGACATTTTAAATTTTCAAAGATATGTGTTTAGAAAAACCTCTGCTGGAAGAGAGGAAGGAGAAATTGCAACAATTCATTACAGAATTGTTGATCAGAGCTGAACTCCACACAGGCATACTGCTGCCTTCCCAAAGAACCCCTCAAACTCCAGCAGCTCCACCACACGTGAAAATGGAGAACTAAAAATCCTGCTGGCCAGCTGACATCAGGACATTCAAGCTATAGAAGGTAATTAATACCTGCTGTATGGAATCCAACCAATGGTAACTAATTGAATTACGCTCTGACATGTTTGCTATAAACATTCAAATTAGAAATGTTTTTTCACTGTTATTTTTCCCACTTATTTAATCTCTGGATTAAGAAGATTAGTGCTGTAACACAAGCCCTTCCTACTGCTTGGCTTCCTGAGCTTGAATCCCTGTCTGCCTAAGGCCTACAAATACTTACCTTGCTCAGACCATAGAGATCTAGTATTTTTCTCTCAACCACAGGGATTTTTAAATTGGATCCTTGGAGTTCCCAAAATTTTGCTAACTGATCCAAGAAGTCCAGCTTCACTCTTGTCATTGCCTGGAATCAGTAAAGGTAGACAATCACATATGTTCAAAACCAAATGTGACAAAACTTTACAGTCCTGAGAAAAACAAAGTAAGTTTTTATAGTGCTTCCATTTTCAACATGCAACTTGGCAGGCAAGGTATTTCTTTGTCACTTAAAAAAACCCTAGAAATAGAAACCTTGTTAAAAAGAAAGATCTTTACAAAAAGAGAATTACATATGCTTTTTTCTCTGCATTTAAGACCCTATAAATTAAATTCCTACCAACTAATTTCTTGGTCTGAAAGCAAAATGCATGCTTATGAAATAATCAGCACTCCAGGGAGAAACACAAGAACAATTATTAAAATATACATTGGTGGGGAGGAGGGGAATTACAAACAGTTTTTATATATGCCTTAAACACACAAAGGGCCTCCTCCCTGGAGTATTTCCAGAGTCCTCAAATCACTTCCCATAAGGAGACCCATTTACAAGCCAAATGACAATTTGGTATGTGAACAAAGCAAGGCTTTGAGAAATGTGGTAGAGAAAAGGAAAAACCAGGACAGAATGGAGGTCATACTGCTTTCAAGACAGCTCACATAAGGTTTTAAATCATAAAATTAACCAGCTATAATAAGCCTATAAAATTAATTTTAAGGCTTAAAAGACATTATCACGACAGTATAAGGTAACCAGAGGCATCAGAGCAGAAGTAAATATTTTAAGAGGAAAAAAATCATTGTCTGTGGAGCTCTGTAGGCCAGACACTGGCTGCTCTTACTACACACACGATATTTGGAATTCATTTTAGACACTTCCAGTTGAATGTGAAAAACTCCTGTGGTTATTTTGGGTAGTAAAATAAAAACCAGATTTTCCTCAAAGCCAGGGATAGTTATTTTATACAAACTCTGCCACTGCCAAGTATAAACACTGATGTGGTCTATGGGCTTCTAAAGTGCCCCCCATCCAGAAACCTGCCAAGATGCAAATCTCAAGCAGGGAGACCTCTTGCTTTCAGTGCAAACACTAAATTGTATCAACAGTGGAAAAGCTCACCTCCAGTTCATTCAGGCGCTGAATTCGTGGAGTGAAACGAAAACTTTGCACTTCACATGCAAATGGAGGCTGCCAGTCCTAAACAGAGACAGAAAGAAATTATTGCTTCCAGAAACTTCTCTGAAACAGGCACAAAACCAAGCACCCTAATAATGCCTCAGTAAACAAGCTTCCAGTAGTAAACTAGATTCTCAGAACAACTGGTGATATCATTTTCCAATTTTAAGACATTTTTGTGCTTATACAACGATGTTCCTCCCACTATATTTTAGTTTGAAGAAAGATCCTCACAGAGTCAAAAATGTCAAAGAAAATAAGGTTCAAAGCATCTCAGTATGCATCACCTCATGCTAAGCCTAAACATGACATACACTCTGTAGCTGATCTGTTATTTATTTACTTTAAAAAAAAAATCCATGTATCTTGCACACTGAAAAATCCTCAGTGTCAACAGCAACAAAGACTAAATCAGGCACATTATAACACATCTAACATTTTTCTCCTTGTCTACAGTCATTACAATAAAGACAAGACCATCAGCCAGGAGCCCAACTCTTCAACAGGAATGGAGCCTTAAATAATGACTTTCTCAGCATTGTCAGGGTTGGTGCAACCACAAGTGCCTCCCATCCCATCTCTCAAAACTGTGTTACGACATCAAAACAAGCAATTCAGCTCCTTAACACTTTTTACCAAAGCTTCAGTTACAGATTGTCCACCTGGCAGTGACTGCACCAGAGGAAGGACACAACATTACAGGTGGACAAGCCACACAAAACATTTGTTGTTTGCTCTGCTGCAGCATATAAAGGCCTCAAGCACAACCTCTAATATTTACAACTTCCAATAATAGAAAAGAGCAATAAATCAGTCAGCTTAGGTATGAAATGTCTGATTTAGCAACTACTGCAGGTCGCAAATCAACCCACTGCGTGCATCCCATGAAACCCTGCAAGGCAAACAGCTCAGCAGTCCCAGAGAAACACAAACGGCCAGGAAAGTTCCAGTTATCCTCAATGAACAGGATCTGGATTGGTTCCTTGTGGCCTCTCAACCTGAGCTATGTTATTTTAGCAAGGGCAGCCCCTTGGAGGTCAAGTTTTCACCATGTCGTTAAACCAACTAAACACGTTCCAGGAACCAAAACAGGTCAGGGGAGAAACAAATCCAACCAGCAAGCCCCAGACCCACGCTGTTCTCAGTCACAGGCCTTCTTTTCAGCTTTTTACTCTCTCCACTGTTTTCAAGTCCCTCATTAACAGCTGCGTTTGAAGTTTATTTACACTTTAATAATGTAGGGATGTAAGTGCCTTTTGCCAAGCCGCCCGATGCTCTCCCTGTGCTGACCTGCCTCGCCAGGTCACCGGGCCGCTCACCGTAAGGAACAGAGATCGAGCTGCTGCCTCCTGAAAAGCTGGGCACAAACGCGATGCCCGAACACCAACAGGTTGCCCGTCCTCCTCTTAACAATCTAAAAGCTATGTTTATAAACAGTGATCCATCACGAACAAATACCCTTGCTTCTCCCTCTTCCCCGCCCGGAGCAAACGCCCGATTTCACCTACAAAGCCTTCCCAGCTTTCACAAGCCGACTGCTGGCGTTTAGCAAGTAAAAATAGCGTCAAGTCCCGGGCACAGCCACGCACTATTCGCTCCTCAGCTGCTCCACAGCAGCCTCTACAAAGCCCCGCTCGGAGGTCAAAGACTCCACAGGTTCCTCGGGGCCCTGGCACGGACACCGCGGCCTATGGAAGGCGACACACAAAACCCCGAGCGGGTACGGGGCGCGGGGAACGGCCTCCCCAGCTCCTCACGTCCTCCGCTCGGCCACCCAGGGCCCGGCCGCGCTCAGCCGGCCCGGCGCACCCCGGGGACCCCCCGGCGCAGCCCTCAAGGCGGGCGGTACCTTGGGGGGTCGGATCTTGCAGATGCCGGTTTTCTCGGCCAGGCCGCGGATGCGGCCGATGAAGCCGAGCGNAGCCATTCACTTCCGGTTCCGCGGGGACGCGTCGCCCATTGTCTGTGCCTGACGTCAGGAGCGCCGCTGGAGGCCCCGCCCCCTTTGGGCCCCGCCCCTCCGCGGGCCCCGCCCCCGCCCTGAGGCGCCGCGGTCGGTCCCGATGGCGCTGTGGGGATGGGCCGGGGGCGCACGGGTCTGCCAGTGCCACACCAGCCCTGCACGGCACCATCCCCCAGAGCACCCCGTGTGCCCCAGAGCCTTGTCCAAACGCTCCTGGAGCTCCGGCAGGCTGCTGCTGTGCCCGCTGCCCTGGGGAGCTGTTCCAGTGCCCAGCCACCCTCTGGGGGAAAAACCTTTCCCTGATACCCGACCTAAACCTGCCCTGGCACAGCCTCAGGCCCTTCCCTCGGGCCCTGGCACTGTCACCGAGAGATCTGTATCCATTGCAACACAGTCTTCCAAAGTAAATTGCATGTCTTTTTGTTTCTAACCAGAAGTGTGCCTTCAGTGTTTACCAAACCCCACCCTTCACTTTATTCTTACTGATTATTTAAACCTTCGTGTTGGTGTTCTATTTCAGCCTCAGAAAAAGTTAATTTCCTCCTCCCCTTAGCAGGAGGCTTTACAAGATCTGCTGCACGCAGATCAAAACATTTATCTGCGTCACTTCCCTGGCAGATTAAAGAGGTGTCACCCACATTGCACATGTGGGAAACACACCTCCAATGCAAATGGCTAATTTTCGCAGAAGTTACAGGTAAGACCAAACTCAGCTTTAAAACATTGAGCAAACTGAGGTTATTGACTTGTTGCTAAGTATTCTTGCATTTCATAGGGGGTTTCTGACATGGATGCTTAATAATTTTATGTAAGACTTTATAAGCATGTAGAATGCAGATGTTTCCTTACAAGTACGTAGAAATTATACATTTCTACAAGCTCCTTGCACTTTTTTTTTCTTTCATTATTTGGTTGTGTCTCTCTTCTGATGAGGTGTACCAGATTCTTTTGAGTAAATACATGTGTCTTATATTCCCAACAGCAGAATCACCATGTACCCAATTTCTAAGATAAGTAATGATTTAGCCAGAAATACCAGAAAGAAAAAGCTCAAAAGCTTTGTTTTGAGATCCAGTCTTTTCCTGGTTTCCCTGTAGACTCCTCAAGGTTGTTTTTGTTTTATGTTAATATGTTTAGACTAGTGGAGGTCTCTGGAAAGCAATGCTGGGAATGTTGCAGGTTTTCTTAACAGCAAAAACCTAAATATCTCAGATAACCTGAGGGGGCATTTTTCTCATCAGTTCAGCAAGAGATCCTTTTTGAAAGAGAATTTTAAGTTTTTCTCTATTACCTGCTCTGGTTTTGGGGCTGTTGGCCTTTAAAACCCCTGTCCATGTGTACTCCACGTCAGTTTTCATTCTTCTTGGTTATCTGGATGTATTTCTCCTTTCCCTGAGAGAAGACTTCAGCCCCTGGTACAATGTATGCAGCTGCCTTATGAGCAGCGGGGAGAGCACCCAGTCTAACCACAAGGAACCATAAATATCCTGAGCTGGAAGGGACCAGCCAACAAGGGCCATCAGGGCCAACAGCAGCCTTTCTTCTGGACTTTGCCAAGAGACATTGTCTGCCCTGCTCTTTTCTCTATGTCATGAGAAAATTGATTTCAAGAAGAATCAGAGAATCCCAGAATATCCTGAGTTGGAAGGGCCCCCCAGGGATCACGGCGTGCAGCTCCTGGGCCTGCCCAGGACACCCCCAGAGCCACCCCGTGTGCCCCAGAGCCTTGTCCAAACGCTCCTGGAGCTCCGGCAGGCTGCTGCTGTGCCCGCTGCCCTGGGGAGCTGTTCCAGTGCCCAGCCACCCTCTGGGGGAAAAACCTTTCCCTGATACCCGACCTAAACCTGCCCTGGCACAGCCTCAGGCCCTTCCCTCGGGCCCTGGCGCTGTCACCACAGAGAGGAGATCAGTGCCTGCCCCCCTCTTCCCCTCACAAGGAAGCTGCAAATCGTGATGAGGAAGAACCTCATGGTTTCGTAAGTAAGCCTTTTTTTTTTTTCCCTTGTCATATAGAAAGTACATGTTTTTAAACAAAGTGTTAAGGTAAAAAGAACCCTGGCTTATTACTGAGCAAATTGGGTTTTTTCTCCAGCACATTTTATAAATTAGGAAATCGTTCGGTGCATAAATGGCAACAGTACTACTAGGTACTACTGGGAGTACACAGGAAGGATGAGGAGGCTAAAAGGCATCGGGATGACCTAAAGAACACATTCAATTCA